>JAJTUE010000012.1:488396-552075 GCA_036971405.1 Orbilia quercus
TTTTTTGCCAACGAACCTCTTTAATGAGTTAGCACGGCAATTGGCCTCGAAGCGAAGTCCGAAAACTATCGGTTCTGGCGGGGTCTGATTCGCTCGCCAATCCAACAAACGTGGATCTCGTCTGGGGGAAATGTTGGTTTTCATCTTGAGACAGATCGAACCGGAAGGGTGGAAACCAACTGGGCTGAGAAGAAAATTTTTATATTATTGTGCTCCGTCAACCTTGTTGCAACACCGAGCCTGGTCGCATTGATACTCTAAGAGCTGACCAGGGCAAAAACAAGGCCGTTTCTGTAATAGGAGACCCAGGGCCAACGTGTGTTCGCTTGCCTGGTAGATTGATTGGTATCATGGACTATTTTGCGGCCGGGCTAGCAGGTGACCAACAGGTGACTTTCATTAAACAGACGAAAAAAGAAAAGGAAGGACGAAGGGAGGAGAAAGAGAAAAAGAAAGAAAAAGAACTAAACTGTCCCCTGTCTGACAACGAAGTCGGTCAAGGGACGAAGAGGGCATGAAGTATTTTCATCCTTCAGATTCTTGTTCTCGGGGTGAAATGAGACGATTTAGCAGTCACAAGCTTGAGCCCTTCCAGGGGAAGGACGTTCTGTTTGAATGCGAACATAATGGTATCGATTATACAAAGGAGTTAGAGAGAAGAGACAAAAGGAAGGAGGAAATGCCTGGGTGATATGGGATGCCAGGTACGCATCTTGTCTTGGGTAATAGGGTAGCGAAAGCAACTTGTGAGGATATCAAACTCTTAGTGCTCAAGAGAAATGAGGGGAAAGAAAATTCCGCATCACGACATTGCTTTTCAAAACGGATAAAATAGTGCTAAATCCATACAAAAATAAAATGGAGCACTGAGAACAAAAGGGTATTACCAGTTGGAAATGTTGGTAGTCCTTGCGCACGCTATCTCTAGCAATTTTTAGAGTAACAAAACGAAAATCGACGATAGCCTCCCAACCGTGTAAAACTAGCAAATGAAAAGAGATCGCTCCCAAAAGCAGTAAACAATGAACAATAAAACTCGAACGAACAAATGGCGGATATATGAAACAGTGTAAAAAAATCGGATATCTGGCAGATAAAGGAAATGCGAAAAGAAAGGAGAGACGGAAAGAGAAACGAACAGAGCGGAAACAAAAGAGCCTAGGAAAATAGCAGTCGTGCTCCGTGTACAATGCAAAATCTCATCTAGTTGAAACGAATATTTATGCAAAACTAGAAGGGTAAGTATCCCGACTTTTGAGAATGGGGAGATATAGTATGAGATCAGGAGCTATAAATGTGCTATAGCTCGTGGTAGTGCCCGAGGTAATATATATGTTATCTCATGCTGGAGTAAAGGAGTCCAATCTTGAATGTGCGTCTTGGAGGATCTGAGCATCCAGAGCAAGAGAAGGCGAAATGGGTGCCAGAGTTTGGAGGAAAACGATCGTCTTATCGAGTAGGGTCTGCAACTCTGCTCTGTTGACGAACTCTCTGAGTTTGGGATGCTTGTATGCCGCTTGTAGGACAAGGAGGTTTCCAAATTGCCTGAATGGTTCGATAATCACACTTTAGTCCGAAAACAAGAATATAACGGGATTGATTAGGTAAACTTACGCATGAGCGGTGCCGAAAATATTAGTCAAAATAGGTCGGTTATTTCGGGTGGCATCGAAACCATGAAACGCCGAAGTACTTTTAACGGCAGCTTCAAGGCAGTTTTTGCAAGGACCGAGAAATTGCTCTTTGACATCGTCGGTTACCGAGCTCGCTCTCCGATTATCCAGCCCGAGTGGGGTGTGAGCCGAAGTTGGGGGTGAGCTTTGAGATAAAGAGCTCAAAGACATTGCCGGTGAGGTCATTGCACCAGGGTTACCGAGTGCTGATGGACCATTGGAGGTTCGATTGTGGATGAAGTAATCAACGAAGGGTCGATTGATGATATATTTTGCACCGTAGTACTTCGCCCTGAGACGGGCGGCGTTGATATCGTTCGCAGGAGGGTCATTATCGGACCACTGCAGCGGCGGGGGAAGTGTACCTCTCCAGTCTTCCAAGTCCTGCAGGAGTATAGCCGCTGTTTTGAGCGAGTTCGCAGTGGAATTCTTATATAGTTCAGAATGCACCTGATTCAAGATTTTTCGAATATGATATTGGGCCATAAAGTAAAGCCACATTTCAAGATTATCGTGGATCTTGTTGTCATAGGACATTTGTAGATTCTCCGAACCTTCTAGCCTCGTGATTCCACTTCGTGGAACGTCAAGCTCGGCAAGCAGGTCACTACAACGAGCAAAGTTAGGAATATTCAACGAGAATCGAAATGGTGGCATCTCCTACCTCTCCAACTGAACACAACTCCAAAATGTTCGAACCATGGTGTCTCGTAAAAGGTCATTTTGAGTAGGGATCCGCCTAGAAAAGGTGGTTTAGTTTGGTGACAATAAAAACGTGGCGGTTTGTTATACTTACTGGTTAATCATAACCTGACATGCCATACAAGCAGAGGATATCCATTTCCAGCTATCCATTGGGCGACCAAGTTGGCCCCAATAAAGACCGGCGAGTAAGCATGCTTGGACATGTTCAACCTCGCTTCTTCCTTGATGAAGAGCCAATATGCTCAGGGCTTTTTCACAATATGCCAGGCCAGGGATAACGTCTATATTCTGAAGGTTGTCCCTGGGTGGGTATTGTGGCGGTGGATGCTGATGCCCAGACGGATGTTGGAATTGATTTTGGTAATCAAAGGTGGGATCCGATGGCTGCCGATGAGGAGGTAGCGGCCCGGGAACTGGGCTTTTGTGAGCAGCCAAAGCACCTAGTGCTAGCACAAGAAGGACAATTGCGGACTCTAAGGTTGCTGGAATCCGCTGGCGTGGGAGGTTCTGTGGGGTTCGCTGGCGATAGAGATTGTTTGCCTCACCTTGAGCGTCCTGTGGAGGTTGCTGGCGATAAAAGCTGTTTGCTTCGCCTTGAGCATATGGTGGAGGGCCGGGTTGGACCGCAGAGTCACGCTTCCTCTTCGAACCTGGTTTCGTACCTGGAGGTGGCGGTGCAGTGAATGAAGGCTGAGAATATTGATTAACACCAGGGTATTGGCTTCTATCCATCATGGCGGAGGATGCCATCGAAGCGAACGAGTTTTCAGGACTAATAGCTTGGCCAGGAATAAGAGGGACTTCTTCCTGCAAGGCTTCTGCAGTGCTGCCGTGTTTGTCGGAAAAGGTTTGAACCATTGCAGTCAGTGGTCCAATATTAAGGAAGGGGTGCATGATATATATGTTTTCGAGAAAGAAGCGAAGCAGCGACTCCGTGGTTCCCCTATCCAGTCGGAGAATCTCTTTTGGTCCCCTTCCAATTCTACCACCAGCTCCCTTCAGCGACTGAGGCTCGAAAACACTAGGTCCTGTTGTAGGATAATAGTCGCCGTTGGGTATTTCATCATAATCGTCGCCCTCCATGCCTGCTTCCGAGGATGGGTCGCCTTCCCCTCTCCCTCTAAATCTCAACGAGCCTCTTCTCATCTCCTCGTCCATCACATAAGTATCAGGATACTTCCTTTCGAAAAGGTTTTTAATAGTCTGCCATCGCAGAAGCTTATGTGCAGCGGTGTTATGTTTGTGAGGAATCGTAATGAAGTTATCTTCTTCTTTCGGATCCTCGAGTGGCGGCGGCGGCGGCACCGCGAATCCCGTTGGTAGTGTCGGCGTGGGTACTTGTGACAGAGGAGCGGTATGAGCCGAGCCCGGTAGAGTTGCCAGATGGCTCGTAAATTCTCCTTGGATGTTAGGCGTTTGTTGCTGGTCATGTGTGTTTCTATTTCCAGGTGAAAGAACGGGAGAAGTTTCGGTTTCTTGCATATCCTCGGCTTTCGACACGGCATCCAGAATCTGCTTTAGAAGATTTACAACTGTTGGGTCGGCTTGCTGTTTTTGCATCATTGCTTCGATATTCGAAACTCGTTCCTGGATCATGATCATTGTCCGATCTTGTCTGAACGCGAGATGATGTTGTGAGCAAGTAGGCATCTGGCAAGATTTCACAAGAAGCTTACTTCGGTGGAGGAACCTCCCGATACACGCAGGGAGTATTATTGTCTTTGCAGAAGGCGCATGCTGGTCGTCCTTCGTCGCATTTTGCTTTCCGTGTCCGACATGCATCACAAGCCTTTAGATGTTGTGTTAGCTTTTATGACATGCTCTATTTGTTCCTTGGACATTCCAGTTTCGATGAAGTTTTCTGACTAACCTGAGCAGCTCTCACGGCTTTCCGTCTGGGAGGGAAAGATGTGCCCGCACTCATGTGGTATGATGGAAAGGTCCCCGTCATAGGGCTCATCTCGTCTGATTCTGGGATCCCTGGTGCGACACTCAATCTCCGCGCATTTGAAGGTGGTGGTCCGGCATATCCACCCATGTGAGGTGGCGCCGAATGGTGGTGATATGTTTGCGGCGGTGCCGTAGGTGGTCCTGGAGCAATCATTTGTGGAGGTGGTCCAGTATGGGAACCCGGTGGAGGAAAGGGTTGCAGAGGCGCAAATCCTCCTGGAGGCGGTTGGTGCGAAGATTGGTGCTGAAGCTGGTGCGAAGGTTGTGAGGGTTGTAACGGCTGATGATGCGAATATTGTATTGGCGCAGAGGGAGAGGGTGGTGCAGTCTGAGAAGGAGGTAGATGTTGAAGAGTTTGTTCTCGCTTTGCCGTCGCTACAGGCGGAACAGTTGTAGGCCGATGCTGCATTGGGGGCGGACCCGTCGCAGCAGGTGCATGTGGTGAGGTTTGTCTCTCAGGTCCGGCGTAGGGTTGTGCTGATTGGGGCTGCTTCTCAATATCTGTCGAAGAAGCCGCAGTCTCTATCGCCAACGACGGCCGTCGACTGGAAGGATGGGTGCGGGATGGTGGTCGTGCATGGATTGGAGGAGGTAAGTTAGGTTCTGAAGGGGTCGGGCCTATTGAGTATAAAAATAAAACCCGGGTATCAGTCTATCAGTGCCAGCCCTAAACTAAGCTAAGGTTTGGAGGAAGGTGAAAGGGCTTTAAGGAAGAGGTGGTTGTGTTGAGGATGATATAAAATCTTCGGGGTAGTTGGGGCGCACCATTTGTGAGATTCCTGAGAACAGGCGCAGACTCATGCCAGGAATCCACACGGGCACGTGGAGGGTATTCCCGATGAGGTTCACCGTGAAAATTGTTAATTGGTTGGAAGGTATGGTCGTGCTGCGGCGGTGGGTTCGGAGGGTACGAGGTCGTTGTCGACGCCATCATGAGCGTATCAAGTCGTCGAGACCAAGAACTCAGTTATATCATGAGCTTCAGCCCCCTTGCTCTATGATTTCTTCCCGACTGATTAGCATCTAGATGTTGGCGGGAATATAATCGCAACAAAAAAGAAAGAAGAAAGAGGGAGAGGAAAAGAAGAAAAGAAATCGGCCTTACGTCGCTCTGTTCTTCGTGATAGGTAGTCGAGGGTCCGTAAGTGCAGTATGTTTCTTATCCAGGTGCGTGGAATAATATCTCATCACCATCAGGCGTCGGGTGCTTTCCCAATACTACATGGACATTGCCCCTCCCCACGGGTGATTTACGGTACAAAGAGGAGACAATCCGTTCCTTGGCTGGTATCGATGGAGCCAATGGCTATCCAGGGGTGCCTCGGGTCCTTCCTAGGTCGTGCTTGCTGTGAATTTTTTTTTATTTTTATTTTTATTTTTTCATTTTTTCTTATTCTCTCGTTGCTGTAGACGTTGCGATTAGAAAACAGGTATCAGTCGTAAGTTATCGGAATCAGGAGGTATGAATTTCGTGGACCGACCTTGACCGATGAGAGGTGAGCAGGTGAATCAGCAGAATGATGTCTAAACACGCAGGGAAGAGGCTTTCATCAATTTTCTTCGCTCCAAAAAGCACTTCAATTTGTTTTTTTGGTTTTTCTTCTTTCTCGTGCCCTCTTCCAACCGCGCTCTTTGCAATTCGATTTTTCGTTTCTTTTGGGCTCCTCGTTTAGATTGAAGCCCACTATAGGCCCATGTACCCTGTTGGTTTGGGTGGGGAAAAAGATTTTGCTGCAACGAGGCCCACATGAGAGAACATCTCTTCCCCCCAAACCCTTCGAACGGGCGGCGAGTGTTCGAGGGGTGGGAAACGACCCCTGTTCAGAAGTCCTCCACCAGCCCATGCATCCAGGCTGAATGCTCGTCCCTCACTCTGGCCGAAATGCCAAGCTGCCAAGTCTTATAGTTGGTCCACATCCTCTTTGAGATGACCAACCGTCTGCCTGGGTACATCCGTACGAGGGCAACATCTGCTCCGGCCATCGTCGCCGCGGTGGTTGTGTGTATCATGAAGACCAATAAGTGTTCCACGAAAACTAAACGAACTCCCAAGCGATTCGATTCGATTCAGCCGTTGGTCGAAAGAAGGTAAATAGCACTCTGCATGAGAGCTGCAATCTCCTTAGGCTCGAATGCGCGAATTGCGAGGACGATAGTCGTGACATTCAGTTAACTATTCCCATTAACTTTTGCACGAAACCTGCGACGGGAGATTGTTTCTTTTTCGTTCACAATCATGGAGCATGTATTCTGTATTCTGTAAGTTAGTGTGCGTATGTGTAAGCACCCAATCGAAATGGTTCAGGTGACCATGCTTCCCCTCAGAATCCTGGTACCCATGAGAATTTGTATTGTACCAAGCTCTGGATACGCCCCTTCTGCCAATTATGCACCAGATCGCTGGACTTGTTCACTTTTCTGAACTCGCTAGGGTTCTAGATTGTCGGTGCGACACATTATGCGTTGTGGTCGCGTTCCTCTGGTCCCGCTGCTTCTGGCGTAGGACGTCCTCGTCTGTGCCGAGGGGGAACTCCCTCGGTGCATCGAATGAGCATGACCCCGAGGCTGTGAAATCATGGCAAAACAAAGCTAACCATCCCCACCTGCAAAAATGTTGGAACTGCATCGAGAGCTCATATTGATCGATCCGTTGTCGTTCATGCTTCTGGACAAAATAGGTTAGCAGGTGCCAACCAAGAGAGTAATTGGATGGACAGTTCTTCCGCCTTCAGTCGACGTCAAAAGATCTATCATCTAGCAATGGGCACTCTAGCTCAGACGATCATTTGAGGGGAAATTGGCTAATATGAGGGATTCTATTTTCCGACCGTCAATGTGGGGTTGGAATAGTAGGAGCGTTTCGATCATTGGTTACTCTGTCCAACGTTTTCTCTCAGTGCTGTCTTTTGCACAACTCCATTAGACACAAGCGAGCGAGAGAGAGAAAAAACGATATGGAGGAGATGGATGAGAGCCGTTGATGCCAACGGTTCAACGGCGACAAGCGTTGCTGTCACCTGCTCTTTCCTTTTTCTCTCGTTTCCCAACTTTTTCTTCTGTTTCCAAGCTTTTCTTCCCGTGCGTTCTATCTTGTTTGAAAGATAGCGTCTATCGAGACTCCCGATGCCTCGCTTGGGCTCCTCAACCGAAGCCTTCCAACAAAAAATGATGGTTCCAATATTCCGGAACTGTAGGCATTGTTCATGCTGCTTGGATTTCCCTAACTCACTTCGCATGCATGCCAGACCAAGGATCTGAGCCGGTATTTGGAGTATCCGACCCAGCGGTAGCTAAAACCCGCAGCGTAAAAAGCCCGCTGGAAGGTCCAAGGGCCCTCAGGCAATGGCATCATGCGCTCTCTTGTGCTGCAGAGTTTGCTCCTTTCGTGATAAGCATGGCGTTTTTGGGCGCTGAGTTGATTATTGCGTTCGAGAAGCTCCACTTGCCAAATGCTTTGAGTGTTCATGAAATATTTCGAAATGAGAAAACCCCTTGAACCCCAGCGTCTGATCTGATCCCAGCAAGACGGCCGGTGGGTCCCGACAGTTTGGTTCCACATTACCCAGAGTTTCCTAAATTGGAAGGGTTAATTGGACAGACTGCATGATGGCTTCACCCAAAGGTTCCTGCCAAGTGCAACCAACCCCGGCAAAGCGAACACTCGGGAGCTGAAATGCCTCCATTTCTCGAGTCGAGTCGTGAGAATGCACCTGGTCCTGCTCAAGGTATTTCCTGCACGAAGACATTTACGGCCCTCGGGTCCGTTCACTTGCAGGCGTATTTTGCCAGAAGGCAGAGCGAAGGCATGACTGATTGCTCTACTGATGTCAGCGGCTTCAATCTCCCCTCAAGGTTCAGAGCTGCAGAGTGTCCGCCTCACCAATGATCTGTTTGAGTGGAATCCTGTCCGTGCAAAGGTCTTTCTTTACTTGTGGTCTTTTTAGAAGAGTTTGTTCCTGTTGAGTGCATCTGATGGCGCTGGTCCCTGCCTCGATGGGTTGTATCGTGCGTGTGGTAACGTTGATTGAACAACACCGGGCTTAGGGGTTGTCCGAACTATCATCACTCACGCCAAGCAAAATAAAAATAAAAAACATCGCCAACCGGCATTGCAACGTCTTTAATCCTCTCTCTAAAATAAAAGGACATTGTCCACACGTATATTGGCGTCGCCATTACCAGAGATCATACGACGATGAGCACGAATGTCGAGGTCAGGACCACTCTCACTCTGGCAAATGGGCAACAAGCAAGCCTCGCGAATCCATGAACCACTCCGCTGGACGCGACCCGCCAGCACGGAAAACTGCTGCTGCGTATGCGAGGCCAGTGGATCACATCACATCCCCAGCACGCACAAAAGTCGGTTCCATCACTGATCCACTCCATTGCAACTGGCAAAAGTGGGCTCTGAAAAGAGAGATTGACGATCCAAGAGTCGCTTTCTGAAACTTCTCAGCTCCTGGAATAAATCGCCTGCGATGCTACTTGGAGGACCACACACCGCACTAATATCCGATAAGAGCCTTATCTTTGATAATAATTAGCCTACACACAAACCATTGCAAACACTAATAACATTGACAGCTGTGTCTTCAATATTTAAAGGTCTACTGAGATATCAGACGTTAGGCCGCCACCTCACGAGCTAAAGATTCATACCAGGCTTCAATTCTCCTCCCGTGTTTAGGGATACCACGTGGGCGGCAGACTGGGAAAGAAGGTTTCCGCTGGAAGGACCGATGCCGCCGGCAGCTAATGAATTTTCCTGCAAACCCTATTGAACCAGTTGAGAGGCAAGTTATCTCTAGCGCGGAATTCCAATATCATGAGGTCTGAGTTCTGACCTCTTATATGGCTTGATTGAAAGACACACAGAAACCCCAAATATATTTGACAATGTTCACTAATTTGATAACAGAGCGTGAGATCTTCCCCCTCGGTTTGAGATCCTTTGTGGTCGCAATCCCTCCTTGGTTAGTCTGCACTTGCCCTCCATGAATACTTTCTGCAGACCCATCGAATCTTCACATTATATCATCTTTTGTCATGCAATAATTCTGCTACTTTTCCTCCACCTCCTTCCGCGAATCTCGACTGGTTTCAAGGAGCAATACCACTGATTTGATTTTAATTCCCCACATTTACATTCAAGGTCCCGAACTGTCTATGAGATACTGTGTGACAGATGTCTTTGAAGCTTGCAAGGGGGTACGAACTCACATCGCTCTGTGGGTTTAATTGCTGCCAATCATCGAAGTTTCGGTCATAGCTCGGTAGTGGAACTAACCCAATACCATGACCATTTGAGACTTTCCTTTATCAAAATGCGTCATTGGGTGGAGATGAACTCTCAACCGCCGTCACATTTTTTATTTTCTATCTTCTCACATCTCCAAATATCGGATTTCTAATAGACACCCTCATCTGTTGCAGTTTGATGAGAGGATACCTCACATTTCATTGTGAGAAAGGGGTGTGTCTTGACTCGATTCTAATCATTCGCGATCCTGACAGCTCTGCACTCTGCCATCACGATCGCCAAGTTTTTATTGGGACACGCCGTCCATAATCAATAATAAAAAGTCTTAGTCCGAACATCTCCCTTTGTCGAAATTCCCGTGTGTGGATACTTCGGCATTAATAGGGCTCAGATGACCAGTGAGAGGTTTTGGGGGCCCGGGATGCCAAGATTAATTTTGGTCCACCCGAAGGTCCCAGGACCTCACGCTCGGGTTAGGCCTGATTTGACCGATCCGGAAAAAGAATAGTCTCCCCCCAGTTATAGATCGTCTATATCACGGTTCTTATTGAGACAAACCCTTAACGATATCACTATGACATGGAAAAATTACGGGCTTCATACGATCCCTTAAAATCAAGAAAGAAAAAAAACTGCATCGGTGAATCGGACATTCGCCCCCTACTCAAACTGCCTTGAGAAACCACGGTTCGTTGAGCTAATCGGCAATCAATCTCGGAGAGTGCGCAAAACTCGGAGACTCGGAGGACTTGGCTCAGATCACTACAGACTTCCATTAAACAAGGCGGACCAAGGAGCAAACATGGTTCGCATGCCGAGTCGCAATTTTTCTTAAATTTTGTCTCTTTCTTGACTCGTAAGTTGCTTGGACTCGGTGCGCTTTGATCGAGAGAAATAAAACCTTTTCCAACGGCCCCATCCAAGATGCAACCAGCTCCCCGTGATAAAATTACGGTCGCGAGCCCGCCTCGAGCTCCTAAATCCTACCGTGGCTTCGTTGGCTCGAGACTACTTTGGTAGCCGCCATAGCGCACGCTAAAAGTCTACTAGCGTCTGTGCCATTCATATCCTGACCCCCTTCATAGGAAAAAATAGTTGGTTGCATTCGTCGCGAGATTCATTCCAACGAAGATCTATCAGCCCGTCGCTAGTCTGCCAGAGGAGGAAGCAAAAAAGACTGTTACGGAACGGCCCTTGTGAGATCGAATCAAAAAAGATCTAGATGGGACGTTTGTTGTATTTGCGATTCCTGTGATGACGCGCTCGCAGATCGAGATAATTATTAGTGCCAGGAAGCTTCATCCGATCCTATCAGGGTCTATCCTGTCGCAGGATATGGCACCCGTGGTTTTCTGGTTTTCGTGGTGGCCATCGCCTGGGCATGCAGCTGTCTCGACGGTCCGGGCGAGTCGAGACCACGGCGTGCAACACACCTCTCGAGCCTCTGCCCTCCTATTGCATTGCGAATATATTCGAGGTACATACTTCGGACGCAAGAGCTAAGAAAACTTGAAAAACAGATCGATCAGAGAATACCGCACCTGTCCCGCATGTCGTCGCACAGGAATACTAAGTCCTTACCCCAGCAAAAAAGAGCTATATTTACTCTCCCTCAAAATAACCCAGCAGGCGCTAGAGCCCCGATTCGAACGTCCGCCAACCATTCCACAAAACCACACCTGCAACGCACCTCGAAAGGAATGTCCTCGGTGTTCAGGTGTATAAAATCGCAGAGTCATACGTTACGTTCATCGCCCAATGCAAAGGTTGTCGTCGTAGTAGACATCATCCGGTTACACAAAAACCTTATTTCGTGCTCACCCCACCCAGGCGAGTTCTACAAATACAACCCTATCCATGGCGCTGATCGTATCATCTTACACTGCGAAATCCCATCATTTTTGACAGGCATTTCCCGAACATCGTTCCCTGGATATGTCTACCCGTAGGTCCCTCGGTCTTCCGTGGTTCGCGATACATGCATATATATGGGGTACACAAGAGTAAATTTAAACTGTAATATACAGATACTAAGTACGTACCGATGCAGTCCGGGAAGTATGACCATCCACAGAAAAGGATATGCGTGTGTTTCCAGCACAACTGTACCCCGAATGCCTTCCTCAGGCGCATTTTTGCACGGTTCGGATGCGGCGGCGCATGTCGGATGATTAGTGACCAACCTGTTGCAGCGAAGTGCAGATGATCATGAATTTCTCCTTCGCAAACTCCGGTACTCCAGATATCAAAATTAATTCGCTTTTGAATTCGTATTGCCGGAAGGCAAAAGTAAGACGTATATAGCATTCGCTCGTTTTAGTACTCGGCGACCCCGAAAAGACCCGAATTCTTTTTCGAATTTTCCCCGTTTCAAGTTAAACCTGCGAGAGAGTTATAAGTACGATTACCTGCGAGTACGTCCGACTGCGCCGGTTGCTGCGCATTTAATGCATATATTATATCACATTCACTCGATCCAAGACCGCCGAAAACCAAAGCCCGAAATTCGAAATCTCGGCATGGGGAACGAATATTCACCAATCCTGATCTAAACGTTATACACATATGGTTTTCCTGTCTATCACACTCGTACTCGTTAAAGCGGGATTACAGACAATCGCATTATTTCCAGGAAGGCTTCCAGGTCTACAATCGCAGACATATGCATCTGTGGTCTGTGCCACCCCACATATGTCCATGCTCTGCTGCAGGTTTCTCCTTTAGAGTTAAGTTTTTCTTCGCGGTTCGTATTTCGGATATTCCCGTACGTTATTAAGTATTAACCTGGGCTGAGTACGTGTTAAGCTCCTAGTTTCCGCTACGCCAAGTAGAAAAATCGGTGGTTTATATCGACTACCGAGCCCGTCAACCCTGTAGAGGATTTTGGATAAAATATATAACGGGAGATTGAGTTTAGGGTATTTTAAAAAAATATTATATCAATACGAGGTCATCGATCCAATCGAAATGCCGACAAGGGTAGAAACCGTCGCTCGCGCTGTCACCAATACGATAACGTTTGAAATCAACACACCTGGAAGGATTTATTTGTATACCCATGTCCGAACAATTGCGACAAAAAATTAAAAAGTCATCTGGAACTGACCGAGTCGATAGGTCGTCTGCACGCCAAAAAATAAATAAAAAACAAACTAATTTATATTTATTCGATCGCAGGGCATAGCATGCCTGCTTACGGCAACCTCTAAGCTTGCATATACGACGCGCTGACAAATGCACGGTCAACGAATCTCGCTTCAATCTCATCTTTCGACATATGAGCTCATGGGTATGTGAGATGGATCGTATTGCTATGTTTGCGCAATTGCCATCTGCAGATCTGCTGGTGCTGTTCGAACCCCGGGTGCAGTTAATATATCGAACTGAACCCCCATGGTCATGAATTGCCCACAGAGCCACCCCAGAGCCCGCGCAAGAAGTACATCGACAGAACTTCTACCCGGTTTCGAACTGAGGGTATCCAAACATTCCATCCAACCTGCAATACATGGCGATTATATGAACAGGGAAGCGGCGCAGCGAGCTATTCCATCCAGGATATGCGCGCGGTCAACAGCTAGCGCAAACAGAAAACCGCTGGGCATATAAAAATCAATACCGCAACTACGGCTCGAGCGCCCCAAAAAATCCTGCTTTGACGCAGCCCCGTCGTTGGTTCGATCGAGCTCCAAGCCCAGTCTCGCCATGCAGTCAACGAGGCCCTGCAAGTGCATACATTGCAGCTGTCATCTGAGCTGAGTGGAAATTCCGGAAATCCCACGTACCGACGACCCTCTCTCGTCCCAAATTGCATCTGAAGACATGCTGTCTTTATTGCACACACACATCTATCTTTTTGCCTGCACAGCTTCAGATGCAAACTGCACATCTAATCCCAGGGAAACGGCACAGTGTCAAAGCCCCCATCCATCCACCATCCGAATATCCGAGTCCCGCCTCGTTCGTGATTTCTTTCTGATGCACACGCTTTCTCTTTCACCCACGCAGATTTATCCCGTCGTATATACGCATGCAAGTGCTGATTTTCACAAGAGATATGTCGAAACAAATTACCCCTCTCGATCTGTCGCACTCGGAGACTTTTCTATCAGCTGACCCCCTGATTTATCCCGTCTATCGCAGTTTCCGATTACTCAAATGTCCAATCCCAGACTGATACGAAGCAGACAAGGAAGGACACAAGACAGACACACGCATGGCATCTGGCATGGGCAGAGAAAAAGAGGAAGGGTGCAAATAAGAAAACTTCCGTCAAGTGTCCATTAATTTGGGGGTCTCGATTGGCAATTGCAAGGGAAATCAAACAGAAAGGAAAAATCAAAAATATGCAGAGCTGACACCATGCGCCCACTCACATTTACTCTTCTTCCTATTTTGCCTCTTAGCAAAACCAAGCAGCAGCGGCGCAACGCGCGTATTCAGTTTCAACTGCACCCGTTTTCTCACGTTCGGGCTCCAAACGAACGTCGCACAGCCCCGGATAAACGCCTCGAAACCCACTTTTCGAAACGCCCGTTTCGTTCTTTTTTTCACCAACTAGGATCAAGTATCTTCTTCCCGACCTGGCAAAAAACCCAAAATTATATTCAAGATGGCTGGTGGTTTTCTTTTGATAGCCCGAAAGTATGTATCATTGCATCTTATCCTGGGACCGAACTGCGTGGGATGCAATGGATGCCACACAGGATCCAAAGGACGTTTTTCGGTGAGGGTGTGCAGATGATAAAAATGCAACAACAGTCGTGAAAAGATCTGTATAAAACGTCCAAGCGGGTCTGGATTGAATTCTCCTACAGAGGATCATGCACTGCTCTTTACCCCAAAATTTGGGCTGTACACACTCCGACATCACGATAACCTGATTACTGCTTCCGAAACTATTTTCCAAAAAAATTTTCCCTCGACACCACCTTTTCAAATCCTGTCCCCCCTTGCCATATATCGGGTTTCAGCGAATTGTGTCAACGGAGAATCGCTTAAACGTGTGCTTAATCCCTTTACATTATGCATTTGCCTTAAAGTGGGGTTCACCTATACAGCGTCGCTGATATAATAGACCACCCACCAAAGACAAATAATATATATATTCTGGCTGGTGCGGGTTTTCCAAAACGCCTCGTTGTTGACTTAGTCCGTAAAGGAACGTAAAGGGACGAAAGAGGGCAATCGAGAATTGTCGGAATATCTATCACCCCCGCCATGGCAAATAGACAAATCCTTCCCCTCAAGATTATCGCGCAAGTGAGATAGATTCGAAGCGTACACCTGATTATCATTGTCGGCGGAAAGACGCCAAGTGGGAACAAATTGATAAGATCTTCATATGGCGTATTAATATTATCCCCAGGTTAATTACTACTATTGACAGTCGACCTTCCCGAAATATAAATATATGTACAAAAAAATTTTGGAGAAGAGAAAAGAAAAAAAAACATAGAGTAGAACAAGATATAGCTTCATATTCCAAATCCGTGCCCGAAAATTTACCCAGTCTATTAATTAATATCCCGCAGAAACTCCATGCCGCCTGTGCCTCTGAAGTCAAAGTTAAGCCCCGTCTTTGAAGGAAAGAGAGAAGCAATATCGGCATAATCGTCGATTCCTTCGTATTGATCGTATTTCATTAAAAAGGCAAAATTCAAGGTTCAAAATCCACTAAAACCTTCTCGTCCCAATGTAAGGCGATCACTACAACCTCGTTTTCCCCCACTCTCTCCTCGCGATGGCGATTTCTTCCAGTGTGTGCAGACTGGACAGCCTGCTGTCGCCTGGGTACCTTGCAGATACGTAGTGATGGGTTGAGGCTGAGTGGGTGAACGGTTTCATATTTGGCGGGCCGGCATGGAACAGCGTGGGATTACCGAGAGAACTGACAACCTGGGGGGTGAGAAGTGTGGGGTTAGTATTTGATCCTATCTGGAACGACATCGGAAAGACGATTCGATTTCTCACCTGTTCCTGTGTACTCTTCTGGTAAGTCTTGAACATATTTTTGAATCCGTGGACGGCAGAGATGGTTGTTCCGAGGTTCTCCAGCCACGTGGGTGCTGTGGTGGTCTCGACGTCGTGGATGACGGATCGAACTGTCGGACAGGCCTTGGGAATTCCCATCTCCTTGTCACTTTCCTCCTTGGCCTTGCTGGTCTTGAAGAACCCGCCGGTACTGGCGGACCGCTGCAGACCCGTGGATCCACCAATCTTCATCCTCGACAAGGCGAGTGTCGTCGACCGGCGGTTCATCTTCTTTCTGCTAATCTCCTCCGCTTCCCGCTTCTGCTGCTCAGCTATAGCGTCTAGGGTGACCGAACAGTTCTCCTCCGCGCTTTTCCGTTCCTCGGGTGTCAGGATATCCACTACCATCGACATCGAAAGCGCCAGGACACCCTTCCCCATAGCTGCGATGACCTTCCTCGGTCCCTCGAGATGCTCGAGTCCATCCCGCTGCTTCTCGCTGATAATGGGCGGCAGCTGTTCTTCGTGTATAACCCCCGACCGTCGCTTAATCTTATCCGACAGCGTCGGCGCACGATGCACGAATCGTCGTCGTTTCGTTAACGGGAAATACGACGCGAGGAGTTTATGTAGCGACTCCGATTCCACGAACTGTCGCATCCGCGTGTCGAACCCGGTCGTGATATAAACGGCATCGTACGGCAGTAACGAAAAAGTGGGTTCCGACCACGCCCGCGGGCTCAGATATTCGTCCGAGCCAGCCATGGCATAAAACGTCTCGATGGCATCCATTCCCGCGCCCTGAAGTTTCACTCGAGTTAGAACATAGACGCACACCGAATACAAGAAGAAACCCTTACTATAAAGTCGCGAAACTTCGATCGCTCCAGCATCCGCTGGTCGGCTTTGGGTATATCGCCATTCTCGGTGGCGAATTCGATGACGCAGCCTGCATAAACACCCTGTTAGCATCTATCCGTCCAGGTGCATACGGTCAAGGGTATAAACGGCTACTCACCAGCCTTTTTGAAAATAGACCACGGTTCGGACGCAGCAAACGGCGCCAAAGCCTTGTCGGGACACAAGATAAGTATCCGCGGCGGCGAGAAGCTATCGTCGATAGGTAGAATGGCTTTGAGATCTTTCTCTGTAATCTCCGGCATTGTGGATAACTCTTGGATTTCTGTTGTCATTGTATTTGTGGAGTTGAGGACCTTCTGGCGGCCCTGAAAGCAAGTCGCAGAAAGCTGGGGGTTATATGAAGTCTGTGAAATATGCACGCGATCACGATCCTGAGATCGAGAATTATCACGACGGCAGATTTTGTTTAACCGACGACCGAGCGATTATCGCGATTGGGTGGTCTCGGGACGGAAATTTTTTCTCGCGAAGAGTTCTTCGGTGCTGTATCGAGGCTGTATTGAGGCGAATGTGAGCGTGAGCACAATAGACTTTTTTGTTTTTTATCTGAGCTCTGGTAACGTACGCTTATTGTTTGCCGATTTGGGTATGAGTGTATTTCATTCCTGCACTCGGTAACTGAATCCTGGTGCTCCTTTTCTTTTCTTTCTTTCTAGAATGTGTCTTCGTGTCTCGTTCCGGTGATGCTGATTTAATTCGAATTCATATCCTGTCAGAAATGTGAACGAACAGAATGATTTTTATAAATTTAGATTTCTCTCACTTCCAAAGCAGTCGAGTCACTGCTTACATACGTAGCCAAAAGCCAAGCTTCCGATTAAGTAATAACCTTTTCCCCGTCCCTTTTGCTGGCCAACATGCCCAGCCCGGATATACGACGGTTATCACAATCTTTTCATGCGCTATCGGACGAAACCAGCTTCGGTGGATTCGAAACTCCAACGGCGTGTTTTCGCCCAGCACCAGTTTTTAAGCGGTGATGCGGGTGAGAATAAATGCCGAGGACGGCTATTTTCGCTTGGTCCCCTCTGCTCAACCACTCAGCGGAGCCTACGGACTCGTCGGCACTAAGAAGCCTCCGGCCAAACAAGACAAGACCAACAAGTTACTAGCCTAGCATCGCTTAACAGCGTCCGTTATTGCATTTCTCTTTCGGACTTCTGACCCATTTTTGCTCGCGCTTTAGCTACAAACCCCGTCGGACTGTTAATGTTGGTCAGCTCCGTGAGTTAGTCGCCCCGTTGGAGTATAGTCTCAATGCCATGCCTTGATTACATTGCACACGCATGTGACCTACGCACCCACTAATCGACACTCTAAACTCTATCAAACATACCAAACTCGTAATGGCTTCCTTTAGAATGTGGATCCAGGGATCTGTTTGCCTTTAAAAGTCCACTCGAACTACGAGATCAGGAAACCCGCGGAATCGGTCAAATTCGTTAGCTGAATGCTAAGAAAGCGGAGGAATACATTTTTTATCAGATCTTATTACCTTCGATATAGATCACTCATGGACCTGCACGCCACGGGTTTTGTCGAACAAATCAGAGTGATTCCTTCTCATCCGGCGTAGTGCGTGCTGGTGGTCGTATGAAGCTGATTTTGTATTATAATAATTGAGATCGTGACACAACATGTCTACTCAGGTGTGGTACGCGGTGGACCCACTTTAACATCACACCATTTGCGTTCGTAGATGTTGATATTCGCAACGCTTATTGTCATTCGCGCTGGGTTGCTTTAGATATCTGGCATCTTTTTGCTGTAAGCTGGAGATGATATCCCTCGCAAGCCGGAGCGGAAGAGATCGGACGAATCGGAGGGTGCTATATAAAGGCTGGAAGGAAGTAGCTGGTGAGCGGTGAGGGTTGGCTGATTGGCTTGTGTCTCGAGCCGGCGATAAGGTGGAAGCTTGAGCTGGTAAATACGATCGATACCAGGTGATGATACCGATCGGTGCCGGGTTTGGTTTCAGTCAAGATGAGACTAATACAAATACCTACTTAAGTAGGTACACACAGAGCATCGCCAGTCGATATTTGAGTTGAGAACGCGACGGAAACTGGCGGATCTTGGGTATGTCTTGGTGGTAAGTTCAACAGTCATGCTGATATTCTTTATATTGATACTAGGTTAAATCATAGTCTGACAGCCGGATAAACCGAAATTCAAATATCAATGCGTATAAACCTCGGAGCACATGCAGAAGAAACCGATGGACGTCAAGGGGCTCTCATTAATCGTATTGATAATACACTCTTGATACTATCTTACAAGAACATCAAGGCCAGCGCTCAAATACGCCAAAAATCGTGAACATCAAAATAAAAAAACAGGGCTCATTGCAAAGACATTATTACTATTAATAAAATTCGTAAACAGGTGATCGACCGTACCTCATTTTCTCCTCATACAGAAATCCATCTCCACAATCTCCGCATCCCGAAAATGCACCGTAAAAGTCTTCGTCGGCGAAGTATCAACATCAAAAC
Organism: Orbilia quercus; assembly: GCA_036971405.1. Lineage (NCBI taxonomy): Eukaryota > Fungi > Ascomycota > Orbiliomycetes > Orbiliales > Orbiliaceae > Orbilia > Orbilia quercus. The sequence continues at coordinate 507,377 of JAJTUE010000012.1, forward strand.
TCGACTTCTCCGCAAAAAACTCCCACTCCCCATCCTGCGCGACCGCAGCAGACATCAAATCAACAACCGTCCTCGTCGAATGAAACACAAAATCCGGTCGTTCCATCTCCCCCTTCGCGTTCTTGACCGGTGGTGCAAAATCCGCTTTCATACGGTAGCCGTCTTCCTTCACCGTACCCGCGGTATTCCCGAAAATCATCGATCCGGGAACCGGCTTGAGCATCTGCACCAGATAATTGATGATCGTAGCCTGTCTGTCCGGCGGGAACAGATGGATAAAATATCCGATGTAAATCATATCGTATCGGTGTCTGTGGATCGAGTCCTCCCCGAACAGGGTTTCGTCGTTGATATCGCACCCACCGAAGAATTCGCCCTTGAAACTGTCTTCGTCATTGAACAGATTATACGATAACGGGAACCAACGGACCTCGATATCCATATTTGTGATTCCCTCGCTCGGAGCACCGTCCATGACTAGCTTTCTTCCATCGAATCCCATGAAGGCGCCCATGTCGAGAATTCGTTGGCCGGTCTTGAGCCGTTCGATGATCTCCGAGTAGAATGGTAGTTGGAGCATGCCGAATTTGAAAAAGTGCCAGAGACCGACGCAGGGGTAGTATTTGATCTTCCAGGCTTTAAGTCTGATCTCTTTGAGGATCTCGATCATTGACTCTGCATCTTGTAATTCTGGTCTGTAGTGGCGGATGAGGGCGACAGCGTCTGGATGAGTGTGGATGGGGGGTTCCTCGACCCAGTATTTCGATTTTGCGGTTGCTTCGTCAATCATGGTGGCGGATTTCCTGACGAATGACCGTTAAGTAGAAGGATAAATGATAAGTGATGAGAATTGATAATGATGAATTCGAAGCTGCGCTGATATCGATTCGATGTTCGAGATGTCAATGTTACACAGGCGATTTGTGTGTGAGAGGTTGTGTGTGACAGCCGCAAATTGCGTCTATGAGCGATGAATTTGATGTACAAAGATGTAGCACAATCAACCGATGAACGGGTGAAGGAATTGTGATAAAAAAATTAGATAAAAGGATAGATGGCAGGAGTGAAAAGATAATTATCGTGAAATGGTGAACGTCGTGGTGTGTGCATGGTTATATAAAAGCTTTCGAATTCTTCAAAATTGCAAAATCGACAAAGCAAGTAGCTGCAACTTCTCAAACAACAGTCCTTCCAATCTCCGTGCTAGGCAAAACCCGAACACTAAAACAAAATTATAAATACACCGCTACCGCGGTAGTGGTAGCTGTGGGGAAGGCAAGCTCGGAAAGCCAGCTTCTCTGTGTGAAAAAGGGCAGAAAGGTTCAAGCTATCTGGACCAGGTTCCATCTGGACATGGAACTCAAACGCCACCCATCAGGCAATTTTCGCGCTAGATAGACACCGGCCGGCCACGTCGAACGAGCAATCGAATCTTTTTGAGAATCGAATCTGGATATCCATGGCGTGGGCTTGGTTACAATTTAATGCATGAGATCGATTTGTTCCAGGCGTCTTGGCTGGTGCAGCATCGACGCCGAATTCGAAAATTTCTCCGTCTGATTGCTCCATTGCGTTTGTGAAACCAAGGTCACCAATGCAGCTCACAGTCATTTTTTGTCGAGCTGGGAAAGTTCCGTATTCCCAAGATTCGTGCTGCAGAATGGGGTTCACAAGCGACCTCACTTTTTCTCTTCTCTGTTCCCACCGTTTGCATGACATGATCCTGGAGCGAGAAAGATTAGCCACAATAGAAGGTTTTTTACTTTCAAGCCCTGGTTCCTTGCTCTTAGCTTAGGGCGGTACCTGAGAATTCGAGAACGGATGGGATATATCGACGGCAAAAGTTAAAAAGCGAGGTACCTTTCATGGTCGAACGCTGCATAGCTGGATACCGCATCGGGCAAGCATTATCCTGCTAGTGTCTGTGTTTTCCCAAGTTTCAGAAGGTACGAACCAGATCGGCCGGGATCCAAGTACCAGATGGCTGGACGATTTAGCTCCAAGAACAGGTCGTTCGGTAAAGTTAGCTCCGTTTGTTTTTGACAAGCTTGACTCGCCGACAAGACGATCCGATATTATATGAAGAAATAATTAGATGCAGGTCCTTGGCTTCATGTATGTCCAAGTTCTCGGAACTGGCAAACGTGCATCCGGCGGGATTTTTTGAGCAGTCAATCAATTGCAATTTTTGATTCGATTCGAAGTCTTCCACTCGGGCTGTCTTTGTCGTCGTCGTAAGCGGTTCTAATAATTTTCTCCTAAATTAGCCCCCACATGAGTCGAATGCAGAGAGCCTTCTTCTTGCAGTGCATCTCATCCGAAAGCTTCCACGTCTGCTCTATTGTTCTCCATCGTTCCAACAAATCGAAGGTGCAGCATCCTCGAACATCCCTCGGTCCGGCTGTTAGGCCTCAACATCTTGGTTTCGCCAAACGATGTTCTCTCTCATGGGTAAAAATACCGCAGGCATGGGGTCTCGTTTCAATCGTTAAAGAATTTTTCCATCTGCGTTTGCTCGTCTCGTCTGGGCATCTCGCATTTTCGTGCCCAATAGGTTGTCGTGAAGTTTGAAGTATCTCGACGGCACAACAAACATATATGAATCTCGAACCGCGTATCAAGCTTCTGAATTTCGGCCACAACCGTACAGCACATTCGCAAAAGGGCAACCAGTGACGGACTGCAGGCTGTGCCGAATAAAGTTACTTCTCGCAATTATTATATAAGTACATGGCCTGGGTAATTACGATATGGATAGACCCACTCACGTTGAGCAAATGTGTGGGTCCTGTTCCTCGCTTTTTGAACGTGAAACCAGGTTACGTCTAGAAGACAGATTTGTGCAACCATCCCCAATTGGAATCAAAATGGAATATCATTAAAATCGCCAACACGCTCGGCAAATCCAACAGGAACTCTTTTGACAGGCGCGTTGAGATTGTTAGCCTGATTTGAGAAGGGAATATAAAAGTAAAAGGACCTGATTAGGAAATTGTATAAAGGGTAAAGTTAATAAGACATTGAATGGGACACGCGTGAGTCCTGGGTATCATATGCTACTCGAAATGATAAAGAAGAACAAAAGAACAATTGCAAGATGGATGATAGAATGGAACCTGGCTTGGGAAGAAGACGGAAAATGGTATTTATATACACAAACTGATGGATATAAATTCACCACTCGCAAAACAATAAAACAAGAGACCCAACCTGGTCTCAACATCCCAACTCCCTACCCACCCCCTCCCCTTCTCCCGCCTTAGGTCTTCCTCATCTACCATGCTACTCATTGGCGGACAGGGTTGCCTCGTTCCCTGTAAACCTCGTAGTCAATGGTGTCCTCCGCCACCAATCTCCAGATGAAAACCATCTTCTTCTGCCCATATCTCCGGACCCGTCCGATTGCTTGGGTCTCCGCTGCATGGTACTCATGCTCACTCACTGTGAGCAGAGGGGACAAAAAGACAACATGGTTAGCCATGGTCAGATTCGCCCCTGCAGCGGTTTCCCCCATGACCTCAAGCAAGAGGACCCGGGTGGTTTTCTCGTTCTGGAAGACCGAGAGACCGGCGGTTTTTGCGAGAGAGGAGCCTGCTAGTCGCGTCACAGAAATCCCTGCATCAGTCAAGACCAATTCGACCTTCTTCAAGAGGTCAGGGAACTGGACGAACAACAGCACACGCTCGTCAGGCGGGATTCTGTCCCTGAGGAGTTGGACTAGAGCGTCCAATTTAGACCCGTACGTGCTGATCGAGCCGTCATCAATACCAAGAGCACTCATCGGAATGAGGCTCGAGGTGAGAGTCCGACTGTGACAGCCGTTCGGTTTCTCGGGACATTCGTTACGAAGTCCCGCTCCCTCCGCCATACAAGACGTGCAGCCAGTATGGCCGCATGCGCTCGACAACGTCATCGCATCAACCGTGAGCTGCCTCCTACCACACATGCAGCTCCCGTCTCTCCACTCAGATGCAGCACCACTACCCCGTGCCTGCACCTCTCTCACCACCTGGAAGAACCGGAGGGACCTACACCGTCCCACCAGCTCCTTCAACAGGCGGGATACCTGGAACTGGATGGTCTTGAGGACGGCAGACGTATCAACATCTGCCTTCTTCGCCCCCCCTTTGGAGTTCCCACCCTCAACGTCATCGTCATCATCATCATCGGCTTTTGCAAGACTCGAAGATTTCAACGACGAGAGTATCGTGGGAATAGCCCCCTTGGGTTCGTGGACATTGACCCAGTCCTTAGCCTCCTGAAGAAGCTCGGCAAAGATCCCCGTAGCCATAGCATCATCCAAAGGATGAGCTCGCTTGTCCTCCAGGTACTTCGAAAACGGGAGGTCCGCCCTTGGGAACGAGGCGTGTTGCCAGCGTCTCGCTAACAACAGGCCGTCCCTCAAGGAGGTCGTCAGCTCCTCCCGATTTTCTTCCAACTGCCTGAGACGCTGGCTGACGACAGCATCACAGGCAGTTTGAGCCGTGGCCTCGGCGCTTAAACTCTCAACGTTGAGAGAAAAGTGGCACGAGGACTTGAGGAGTGCCTCCTCTGCACTGGTACTCCCCCCGATTGCCGAACCCAGACGGGCTTCTCGATCACTGCCGCCCTTCGAGAATCCACGCCTGGAGACGACCATCTCTAACGCCTTGAGATGGTGATCGAGCTCGATATAAATCGCTCGCTCGGCAGCAGGCAGCTGCAGGGTGATAAATTCCTCCACCCAAGGAATTTCATCAATCTCTGCTACGTTCTATCATCACAGTTAGTCTGGTTGTCATCAAAAGGAAATCGGGAGAGAAGAGTATTCTTACCTGGCGCATAAACTCCGCGAGGAATTCTTGTGCCTGAACGTGGCGATCATGATGCCACCCTGCAGTCCTAGCCTCTTTAAAGGCTTGGAAAGCCTCCACGGCTGTTACAAAAATCGTTAGCCTGAGAGTCTTCAAAAACCGGGACTTGCCCGGCAGGATAAACTGGAAATGAAAGTGGGGGCGATGAATGGTGAGAGTTTGTACCAAGGCCGTAGCCCGGTACTGGTATGATAAAACTGTGAGGAAGATGGCCTGTACTAAGGCCGAAGCCCGTTACTGTCTTAGGGAGAAGGACTGATGATGATGGTGGGGATTATGGTGGGGATGATGAAAGGGAAAGGAAAGAAAACTGTCTGTAGGGGAAAAAAGGATTGTTTAAATACCTGTTCTGTCTTTGGCAATCGCCTTGTTGTTCACCAGACTATTGGCCGTGTCATCGTCAAGGCCTAGCAGGATCCCCAGGAACCTGCCAATCTTCTTGACGTCCGCGAAGTCGCCCATCGGCGGTGTTCCTGAAAGTACCCATCGGTACGATGCAAGGATGTTTGGGATGACTTCAAGCGGCATGCCGGCGCAATAGGTGAACTCGTCCAAGACGAGGCGGTTGAAGAAAAAGATTTCCAAGAGAGGACAAACAAGGTTGGTCCAGTCACCGTCTTTTTGCATTTTCCATTTATTTTCGTCGTACATCTGATGACCCTTTTCGGTTGCTCTTGGCGCTGCTTTTTTCTTCGTCGGTTCCTCGTAGTCATCTTCAAATTCACTAGTTTGAGGAGACTCGGTAGACTTCTTCTTAGCGGCTGCTCTGTTCTGAGACTTCCTTCCCATTATTAGGGAGGTTCCTTTGTCATTGTTCTTTGCTTTTTCCCTTTTCTGACATCCATTTGTTATTACAGCTATGGCCTCTTCGACCTTACCTGCTTGCAACCGTTCAACTTGTGCATTCAAGGCACTTGTTGTCTCTTTCAACCAATCCTGGAACCTTCGCCCTCCAGTCGCTGGACAAATCGGTCCACCTGAAAGATCCGATAATCGTTGGAAATACGCCGTACTCTTGAATAAAGACCCAGCAACGATGATGATATCAGCTTCCATCAAGTTCTTCACCGAACAGCCGTTCAAGTTTGTCAACGTTTTGATATTCACGACTTTGAATAGCTTCCCTGTAAACTTTCGAGTTTCAGATTCCCACTGGCTACTTAGATGCCCTGGCACGATGATCAATGTGGCCTTCAAGGGTATTCTTCCATGTGAGTTCGTCGGTGGAATATATTTTTCCTTCATATGAGCTAACAAGCCTAGGATGATCGCAGTCTTGCCGTATCCCACTGCGTCGGCGAGAACGCCGCCTCGGGCGGAATTCGTTCTACAAGCCTTGACGTCAGCTTTCCACGACAACTGAGGGTGCAGAGCCTCAACGATTTCCTGTTCGATAAAATCTTTGGCAGACGGAGATTCTCGAGAAAGCATCCACGATAAGGATCTGAGTTGCTCTGGACGCAAATTTAAGATGAATCCTGGTGGCTGAGTGCTTTGCGGGTCCGTTCTGTTACTTTGTACCTTGAATTCCGGGAGTATAAGTCGAGGTGGGTTCACATAATTCGAAGTGAGCCTCCATGTAACTGACAATCCTCCTAGGCCGATTCCCGGTGGCAGCAAATCGGCTGCTCGATGACATAACGACATTAGATTCAATCCGACGTGGAGATGCAATATACTTTGTTCGTCGCTTTTCAATGCGGTAACCCACGGTGCCGGGCGGGCTTTCATGGCTCGTTCCCATGCAGCGGACTCTTCCGGATCCTCGATTGGGCCTGACTTCGATCCTGCGGTTCTCCAAGAAATACTGGGCTTGCGTGGTGCGCATCTCGTACACTCCATCGTTCTATTATGGAGGCTACATGCCATCCACTCTCCGACTTGGTAATTCGACTCTATCCGTTTTATGAGCCATGTTATGGAATTAAACGTTTCCTCGGCATGCGCTTCATCAATTTCTTTCCATTCTCTGGGCCAACTACCAGACAGTGCCGGTGTAAGAGGTGCGCTACAAACGAGGAATGCAGCTGGAACAGCGCAATTCGAATGAGATGCTATAGTATTCGGGCTTGTGAATGAGTATCTTGCTTTGGAACCTCCAAATGGCTTAATTCGAAGGTTTGCAACAGAGACCCAAACAGTATCGACGATAAGCTGTGTCAAAACCTTTTGCTGATCTGCGCTAGGTCGGAAAGCGGGATCAAATCTTGCAATCAACAGTCGATGTTCACCAAATGCTAAACGCTTACAGCTTCTAGATATGACAAAACTGTCGTTATTGCCTTCGTCCAGACGGGTTGGATCTAAAAAGAGGAATAATTGTTCTCCCTTGCTTGGTTTCCGATGCAGTGATCTATTTGCTGTACCGCATTTTGGTAACAATTCCCAAATACCTTGGACATCGGCATCTAGAACTACGGTTGACGCGGGGTTGAGAAGGGTAATGTTCAAGTTGGAATACACCATATTTTCCGCCAATCTCGCGTCAACTATTCCCATGGATTTCTCCCACGAGTCAACCAGTTGACCCCTTCCTTCAACGCTCACATCAATACCAACGAAAACCGGAAGTCCAATCCGCCAGGTTCCCTGAAGGAGCGAGCCTGTAGACCAATCCACCATCATCTGTGCAACTGGACGAACAAACAAACTTCTCAGTTCTTTCCACTGTTCTGACTTCCAATCAATTTTGACAAAGAAAGTCCACTCAACACGATTAGGATCCAGAACGAGCTCCAGCCGTCCAAGCGAGCTCTCATATTCAACGACCCACATTTCTTGCCGTTTCATAGTCTTGAAAGTGAAAGTGGATGATAATGCGGCAGAGACATGGTCCCTCCAAAGTCCCAAGTTCTGATAAACGATCGATAATCCCTGGGCGTGTTGTATCACGGAAGCGACGGCAGCCTTGCCATGTTTGAACTTAACAAGCATGGGAAGGATATCCTTGAGGGTGTTTTCGAAATTCGTCGGCGAAACTCGGTTTAAACTTTTGAGATCTTGGTACGCATGTTGAGGTTTTCCTCCACATTTGGTGCAAGAATGGTGCCCGCAAGCGCCACAAACCTGAGGTGGGTGGGTGGACAACAAGGTTCGGCCTTCGCAGACGCACATCCTGGCGCTTCTTACCGCGGCTTTTAAAAGATGCTTAATCTTTACAATTCTGGAAGCAGCGAGGTCAAGCTCCTGGAATGATTCAGTGGGTGGTAAAGAGATGAGAGGTTTCCTAGGGGATTGATTTTCAACCATAATGATTGGGATTGGTCGATTTTCGTTCGAACTTTCCAGCAGGGCTCTACCGACAATGAGTGCCGCGATGATAGCTGTTCCGACGACGGTACTGCTCATTGCATTGCCTGCTAGGTCCTTCAGATTTGCCTCGCTCTCTCGAGTGAGTAAAAGTTGTTCAACGGGAAGTCCTTGCAAGGATAAGAGCTCGATTCCGATCACTGGACCACCGCGAGCGGTCAAGAACGGTATCATGGTAGGCGTTAAACACTGTGCCACGCCAGCGCTTTTTCCCTGAGTATCTCGATCGACATTCTGACTTAAATTCCAAAGTCTAGACTTGAACGCGACATCGAGACTCTTCTTGACATTACGCAGATACGAAATATCCACTAAATCATTGACTCGATCTACTTGTAAATCTCCCCATTCTTGCCAGGTGTAATCCGGGTATTTGGTCACTCCGTTTTCCTGCCAATCCGTGAAAGGACGTCCCCGGCCGAGATTTTCACCCGTGCGAGCGTTCGTATGACGAATCTCACAGGCTGTCCAATCGTGAGCTTTCCCCTTAGCCTTTGATCCTTCCTCTCTGACTAACTTTTGACGGGCTCCAAGGACTCTCGGATCGTCGGATTCGAGTAAAAAAGATTCGAAAGATACAGATGCTGGTCTCGCCATACTGTTGACCATTTGAACCCATTCCGCTGGAAGATTTACGTCCTGAGTGTTAAAAGCAACCAGATATCCTCGCTGACGGGTATGAGGGATATAAAAATTCTTGGTATCGAAGCGAGTATGAGCTGCTGCGTAGCCGATATTCTCAAACTCTCCGACGACCTGACCCCAGGGTGCTTTGCAAACGTTTTCGAGAATGACGATTTTCGGACGATGTTTCGTGACCCAGTTGAACATACCCCAGAAAGTCCGACCGGACTCGCCACCATCGTTCAAGCCTTTGCCGAAGTTATTGAGAGAACTATAGTCGACACAAGAGGTTCCTGCCACCAAGATATCGCAGTTTCCTGGAACTTTGACTTTTGCACCGTATGCTGTTGTTGCAAACTCTTCTCCGAGCTCGCAGACATCGCGGAATAAGATTGATGGATGGAAATTTCGTTCGATATAAGCTTGTTTCCATGGTTCGATTTCGCATGAAAAGATGTGTTCGAATGATACCGAGGCGCCGAAAAGTGATTTAAGATATTTAAAGATCAGACCGAGTGCTAGAAGAGGACTTTCGGTACCAGAGCACATCGTGGCGACTCTGAGTGGTCTCCCGTTTAGTTGATCGGCTACACGAGTCAAGTCTTGATTGTTTTTCGTCATGTCTTGGAAGATATCTTGGATTGAGGATAAAGGTGGCAGATCGTTCATTGTTTCCGCCGACCATTTTAGGCTCGGAGTACTCTTGACAGCTGCAGTACCAACCTTGCTTTTGCCAACGGTTAAGTTTTGAAGTTTTTTGGTCGTTCGCTTGACGGTTTTTGAAAGTTTCGGTTTTGATCTCGAAGAAGGAGCTTTGCCGGTGCGTCTTCGGGTAGTCGAGCTATCACTAAAAGCGTCAGACTCCGTTTCAGCGGTGGCAGGTTGTTCGAAATCGGACTCGACGTCAGATGCAGGCGGAGTCTCGAAATCTAAGGCATTGTGGATTTGTGAAAAAGTACTTCGAGCACTTTCTTTCCTACGAGAAACAGCTGGTACTATATTCTCGTTGGAAATTGCGGGCAACCTTCTCTTAGATGGCAACTCCGGGACTTGAAGATTAGCTGCTGGCGCTCGAGGCACCGGTTGAAGCAACGATGTGACTCCGGTGACATTTTGAATCTGCGTCGGTACACCCGGTATCGTGGGAGTGACTACAATTATCCTTTTTAGCTACAATCCAAAAAAGCATATTCTCGAACATATGGATGAAATTGAGATGAAAAGAATACGAAAGAAGAAAACAGAAAGAGGTATAAAAAATAAAATAAAACCCCGGGGTATATGAGACTTACTGCTAACACTCTTAACGAAAAGGGCGTCTGGACGAGCTCTCCACAGTTCAGCTTCCACCTGGTTCTTAGCCAAGCGGGCTTGCTCATCGGTGGGCTCTAGCGCTAGAGTCAACCTTGACCGGGTTCTTCGCAACCTCGGATTCAAAGCCGCCTGTTCACTCGTGGGTTGCTGCGGATTCGGGTTTGATACCTGTTCTTGCGGTTCATCATCACTACTCAACTGCCGCTTGGCGCTTTCTCCTTTTCGAGGCGCCATATGTTACGTCGTACACCCCTGGTACTCGGATCAAACTCGTTCAAAAAGAAAAAGAGAGGAAAAAAAGGAATTAAAAGGAACGTATGATAAGAAAGGAAAGCTGGAGGAATCGATAACTCTGAGTCTGGGATAATACTCAATGGATATGTCATATCATTTGAAAGGAGATGGTGAAGATGAAGTAAGATGTTGAGAGAAAGGATGAAAGAGGGAAAGGGCGAGTCGACGCGTCCCGGGCCCGGTTTTTCTGCTCGCGGGTCATTGAGCACGGCGAGAGTCTTTGTTATTTTTTTCTAACGGTGAGTGTTATTTACATTGTGGGCGAACAATATCTCGGTGTACCCCAGATCGCATCGTCGGGACGAAGAGGGCTGGGGTTGAGCGTGTTTGTGATATCTGTTTTGGAGGGGGCGAGATCCCAATCGGGAGAGCTTGACTGGCGTTTAGCGACATGGACGGTGTTAGTTTCTGTGTAACCGAATCTCTCCTCAGCGCTATCCTATTCATTATTATACTAATACGGGCTATTGAGCGCATTGCTTTCACGATGTTTATGCAGTCTTGAGGTTTCTAGGTACCAGATGGGTATACAGAGTTAGAGAAGCTGTGGCAAGCTCTTACAGTGGTAAGTATCAAAACTTGGGAATACATTCCAATTAGCCTCAATTGAGGCGCTCAAGGCTTGCTATCGAATGATACATGATGTCGATATCGATGTCGATATCAACCGATGAGTGGCATTTGCATTCCAAATCTGGCTTGCAGGTAGCATCCAACCATTTTGATAGCTCGACATTATACCCATGCAGTCCGGCCTGCGACACAGCATCATAGCTCGGTGTCGCCGGGGTTCAAACGTTACGTCTTCCCGGCCTCGAAACTAGTTTAGTACAAAACATCTCCAAGGAAGAGATATCTTGGTAGAGCTTCAATTGCTGATCAGTGGACCCTGCCGCTACTTGTTCGGAGAGCGCGAGCCAGAGAATATCATGCAATCGACTGTCTATCAAGTACATCTCAGAGCTGCGGAAGGCGCTATTGGCACTTGGTGTTAGCGTCCCGAGTCGTGAGTGCCAAGGCAGCAACCGACTCGATAAGATGTGATAAACCCGGCTCGTATTTTTTTAAGACCGACCCAAACTGGCGAAGGTACATGTATCACAGCATAGAACTGTGGAAGAAAAACTTCAAAATGCATCCTTACTCTCAGCCTTGTAAGGGATCCGAACTACGTCTACGCCAATCATAGTTCGAGATCGTAGAGCTCCACATCGGCAATTCCTTGCTGATATCATCTCACATTTGCTTCGAAGCACCCAGAAAGACGATAAATTCGGGTCCGAAATTTATATTCTTGTTATCTAGGTGCTTGACACTTCCGAATGCGAGCTTGTTTTGGTATATTCATGGGTGCTATGAGAGTGACAGACTTCGTACATGAGGCTTGCATGCCTTGGTGTGAACGAAAACTCAGCTCTTTCCCTTTTTGAGTCGTACTCTCGCTTTCGGGTGGCTGGGTCGGTTATCGGCCCAGGAAACCCTGTAGACACCACTCGAGTTACTCTGAAACCCCATCTCGGCAATTGATTACGTTAGATCATACATCACCACCCAATCTGGCGTGGAGCAGAAAATTCGAAAAAAAAAAGGCTTGTCGCCAATCAAGCTTTTCTTGCCCAGCCGGGGATGAGGATTTCGCCCTGCAGGCTGAGCCCATGACGGTGACTTTTACTGGCCGGGATACGACTGATTCGACCTTGCTCTCAATCTCTGCAGGTTAGTAAGCCCTTGTCTTTTTCCGGATTCGGTCGTAACAAGAACAAGCGAGAGCAACTTTCGTTCGTATTCGCTCTTGGGTACGCGGTGTCATACCACTACCGCGGAACTTTTTTTTTAATTGTCAAAGCTACAAGTATTCATAATTCCTACGAGAACAGGGTTGTAGGACTCTAACGAGATCCGAAGAATATAAGAACCCCATTGACAAGACTTCTTGGTTTTTTATTTTATTTTAATTTTATCATTATCCATCGCAATCATTACTCATCAGTCCTCAATCTCCTGAGCAAATTCGGGTCCAAACAGCGGAGTCGTCATCCACAAAATCCAACAATTTCAACACTTGTTTCCTCTCCATCTTAACCTCCAAGAAACCCAAATACTTTTAAGAAATCTAGCTAGTCGTCCGAGGGCCACCCTCACCCACCGCTCCCAAAAATGCAATTCTCCTCAATAGAAATCACCTCCGTAATCTTCCTCATCCTCTACGTCCTGCTCATGATCCCCGCAGTCTTCATCTGGATCTCCTACATCCGCGCAGGCTTCCCCTGGCGCTACGGCTTCTGGGGCGCCTTCCTCATCTGCGCGTCCCGCATAGCCTGTTTCGTCTCCGAACTCGTCTTCTACGGCTCCTCGTACAAGGACATCTCAGCAGCGATAGCCTACAACGTCACCCTCTCCATCGGCTTCATCGGTCTCCTCGAATGCGAATCCGCCCTCTTCGTCTCATGGGCCGAAACCCACATCGACTTATCCGCCCGCGTGCAGCAAATCCACGGAAAAATCCGCCTGCTCAATCTCGTCGCCATCATACTACTCATCTACGGATCGTCGAAATATCAGAGTAACGGATCCACGTCTACTACCGCGCTGGACTGTATCAAAGCGGGCACGCTCATCCTCCTCCTCCTGACAGTGATACAATCCGCTTTCCTATTCTACGGATGGCGTAAATACGGACAGATGTCGCGCACGTTAGCGATCCTCTGTGTTGCCGTGGCGGCGTTGTACGTCCGTATTATCTTTGGGGTGTACTCTACTTTCCACCGCGAGGTGTCGGCTATCGTTTTTAGAAAGTCGAATACGAAGTACCTCGTTGGCGCGACGTTGGTGCCGGAGACTGTGGCTTTGGTGTTGTTGCTCGTGTTGGGGTTTATTAATGTGCGCAGTGAGAGCTTTAAGAGACGGCGCGTGCAAGGTCGTGAGGGGCCGGAGGCGTATAATGTGGATAATCTGCCGAAGCAGCCGGCGGGGTATCAGAATGGTGCGTGGGCTTAAGTTGATTGATGGATTAGTGATATTCGGGATGGGGAACACGGAGATGTATGGATGGGAAGAAGATACAATTGGCGTTCTGGAGGAGTTTAGTTTTTGTACGATTATATACGTATGTGTATTTCAGCGATGCCATGGAGAGTTTCTTGATATTTTCTTTTCTTTCTTCGGAATTCTTGGTTAAAAAAACTATATATATAACATAGAAATAGTAATAAGAAAAGCATTTACCTTCTTTCACTTTAAACTTTATACGTATGTGGATAATCGATCAATTGACCAATCCTGTCTTCGTGAGCATAAGACTATATAGCTATAGCTGACGTCGACGTCGATTGATTCCCAAACAACGTGAGAAAAATGCAAAGATCTGCGCGCGAACCAAAGTACCACGGGATTCGAGGCTAAGGACCACGCGAGAACCACCCCAAAGAATACACACCCGTTTAGGCAGGCGGTTACTCTTTCGTTTCCGTGGTTCGCATGTGACGATCTATCGTATCATAATTTGAGACCATGAACCTGGCCAGGCATCGATGTTCGTATAAGAGTTCTGCTCGTATAGCTTTACTTGGATATACCCTGATTAAACCCCGCGATACGGATTTAAAAAGCTTAAGCTTGACAAATCTCGAGACATGCATGTTTTAACTTAATTTTTTGAGTTTTACTCGATCGATTGGATCTCGATACATAGGGCCTTCTACTTATCATATTCTATACATGTGCAATCTCAACATTGCTCAGTCATGTTAAATCGAATTTAATCTCGGTTTTAGTTAAGCAGAAGTCTACATATATGTCAAACTCCATCCTTATAGCTTATCATAATGTATTTTGATACCAAAAAAATATCTCCAATCTTATTAACACCGCCCAGAGAGTATGCTGCTCGCCTTAATCCCCCAATTAATCTATACATCATTAGCCATTACTTATAAACATATACCCGGGGACTAAATCCCGCTCCTCGGATACCCCCAGTTATAAACTCGAATAAACAGAACACGGTCAGCTTGCCACTCTTATAAATAAATACATAAAAACGGGCGGTGAAGAAATCAAAAAAGGGAATACTCGAACAGACACCATTTTAAAAAGCTTATTTACCCTCCCAGCGTAACATCGTCGAAAATCATACCAAAAAAAAAAAACGAACGACACGAACCAACAGAAACGAACGCCAAAAACCACACCTACCATCTACCATCCATCCATCTACACCACCTCTAATACGCGCCTGCCAACTTCATCGCTACTTAAAAGCATGAATCACAAAAACCGCAACAACCCACTCAACCATAAACCAACAAACAAGATACCAATCCAACCCCCCCAACGCCCACCACGGCACATCCAACCCCCCATCCAGCGGATCAGCCTCCCACTCCCACCGTTTTCTACCATACCTCAACTGCGTCATAATAACACACTCTTCATCATCCCGCTGACACACTCCTACCCTGCCCAAATTCTTCCATCTGGGTCCCAGCGGTCCGGACACGTAATGCGCCTCCCCGAGTAATCCGTACTGACGATCATCGCTGAACGGGTAGAATTTGTCCCCCCAATGGCCGTCAAAGTAGAACCATTCGATGGGTGCTTCCGGGTTATTCGCCGACGGGAGAAGGAGGTGATTGGTCAGGTTGTAGGAGTACATGCGGCTGTTGAGGGTTAGATCCCAGAGCGGGCCAGTGTCCGTGTTGTCTGCGAGGAGGCCGAGGGGGACGATATATTCCTGTTTTCCGGCGGTGGCGTAGTTTGCGTGGGTGCCTGTTGCCGAGTATATTATTGGCTACCAAACAGACATATTAGTATTCCCATTCGAAAACCTTATTTGATGGTAAGTAGCTTGACGATAGATTATAATGAAGCCTACCCGTTTTCCTTTCTTTTCAAGAGCATCCCAAACGTACGCATCGCCGCCGGTATGCTGGCTCAAAAACATCCATTTGGGTTTCCCGTCCACGAAGCGGACCATGCTGTGCTCCCAGTCCCCGACGTGATTGCCGAAGCGGACGTTGAAAACGACATTGCCGAGATTATAGCTGTAAAAGTAGAACCAGAAGGCGTCAACGGTGCCGTTGCCCTTATCGATCCAAATTAACGTTCCGGGAGCGTCGCATTTGTAAGTTTTCTGGTCGGGGATGTTGAAGCGGGCGGTGAGCCAGCCCGGGTGGGATTCTGGGTCGTCCTTGCTGGTGAGGTAGATGTAGGGAGCGTACTGGTTGAAGAGGGAGAGGTTGTCGAGGGTGGGGGTTTCCGGGACGTTGGTGAAGTTGAGTTGGGGGATTGTTCGGCGGAGACTACATAATTGGCATCAGTTTATTCTCCTTCCTTTGGAATTTTCGATGAGGGGAGGGTGCTCACTGTAAATCGATATCGCCGGGCCACCATTCTTCCTTCGAGTAGAGGTGTATCAGAGGCGCGTGTTCGAGGATGTACGCCGGCACATCGCCGCCATGACCGCCGGCTTCCTTTCTTAACCGCGACCGTTCGTCGAGTTTTCGTTTCTCTTCCTCGATATCGCCCCAGTCTCCCCACTTTTCGTCATCCTGCGGTCGGAAAGCTTGGTCGGGTTTCCCGTCGTGGAGTCTGATGCCGTCAAGATTGTGGGATTGCTGCTGGATGATCCCCGGACCGGGGATTCCGGCTTCTATTTCGGATTTCCGCCGTTCCCAGTTGGTTTTCAGAGATTTCTGGCGGTGTCCGACATATCGTTCGCCCTGGGGGTTTATGGCGCTGTGCCATCTTTTGGAGTCCTTGCGGCGTTTGGAAGGGGAGCGGGTGATCCAAGAGAGGTCCTGCCAGGCGGTGCCGAAGCTGGCGAAGACGCCGCCGAGGAGGGAAGTGAAGAGGGAGGTGTAGAGGGAAGGATTTTGGGCGATGGTGCCGGCGATGGCTGCGGCGAGAGTGTAGTTTGATATTTCGGTGGAGTTGAGGGAGGAGGAAGAAGAGGCTGGATCGAGGGAGGACGGAGGAGGCACTGTGTGACGTGAGCGATGTCAGTTTGTGACTGTAGACAAGGGTCGGACAGGGCGACGGGCTTACTTTTTGGCGAGAGACCTGGCAAACGCCAGCCGAGGAAATTAGAATCTATTGAAAAGAATTGGTTGAAAAAAGAGCGAAAGAGAGTGATGCTGGAGATCGAGAATGGAGGAAGACCGGCTTCTTATGGAGGTTCCATTCGAACCGGCGAGGCTGCAGCGGTTGATCCGGAAGAGCCGCAGCAGCACAGCACAAAAGCATAAAGGAAGTGCGCGGCCGCAAAAGTTTAAAAGAGGAACGAAGCAGAATGAGGCAGTCGGGATGTGATAGTTATCGGGGTCCGAGGGTGCTCAAGCGCCGAACGCCGAATATATTATCCGATCATGAAGGTGAGGTTGGAGATGAAGTTGGAGAACGGTTGGAGACAATAACCACTGAGTGTAAGAATGCGAGTTTGTTCGCGGCGACACTATGAAACGGCGCTGACGCTGGTTTAATTTATTTATTTATATCCACAACCAACTTGACTTCAACTTCACTTCAACTTTTATTAAATATATAATATAGTACTTGAGCATACAGAATACTGCCAGGTGTATTGCATTCCCGTGTTCGGATCATTGGCGAACACGCCAGTCGACTTCATCCAGAGCTCGCAGTTACCATACTATCAATATATGCAATATAACGACAGTATGTCCCAGCCAATAGCCGTCGCTCAGGCGTGTCCACCGGTCGACGCTATTGGTCCTCGCTTGACGGACCCGGTGTGGTCACGCATGAATAATATTAATCCGGTGATGCAGCCAGAAAAAAAAAAATCTTCAAAGCGTATAAATCTCACGAACACGCCGTCGTACAGACGGAAGTACTACTCCAACTGTGTATTTAAAAAGCTTCTTTTTTCAGAAGCGAAGCTTATTCGGGTCAACAGATGCGAATTCCTCGCGATCGCGGCGTTTCAGTCTGCCGTTTTCGACATCTCCAGCCTTCTTTCTAACTATTCTGTTCTTGTCCTGTTCCTGTTCGTTGACGTTTGCCTCCCAAAAAACCTGCTTTTTACCCAAATGCAATATTCCTGCTGCTGCAGATGGCAAACTTGAACATCTTTATAATTGAATCAAACTTGAGAATTAACAGAGGGTGTCCTCGGTATTCCTGGTCCGCTGATGAACATCGAAATTACCTAATTATCTCTGTTGAACTGCTGGCGCTGAAGGTCTATAACGAATCACCGGACACCATCAGCATGATCTCACCGCAGCCGAACCACTTACCGAACCGAATTGTAGACACCAGCAGTCGCAGTAAGACAAAGATAAAGATTAAACCTGGGGAAGTTACCCCATAATTATCTGAGCTGTTCGATAATGTAAACTACTCAGTAATATAATACCCTCTGTAAGATCAGAACACCATATAATTTAAAAAAGCCTTGCTATATACAAACATCCGCCACTATACACACCCGCCACAAAGACTTATAAGCCTCTCCTCCACCACAATCTCATAGTACCGGTACCTACGTAGTATAAAAAAGAGAAACTACAAATCCTTTCTCGTAACCTCAGTCCCCCACATCGGACTCGTCAAGCTCGTCAATCCTTTACTATTCTCGCACGTCGCCCTCCCGCTTAACGGCCCGGGTTTCGGCACTCCCTTAACCTCAACGGGTACACCACCAGTAATAACCGTCGTGTTGATAGGTAAATCCCCCTTCCCAGCAGTAGCGTACGTCTTCAGCGCATCGAGCAATTTAACCGTCGTTTCCGGCGTGAGATCCTCGTAGAAATCATCGTTGATTTGTACCATCGGTGCTATACCAAATCTCAGTATTCCACAAACAAAGTAATACAAATTCCATAGCTGGGGAATGTGAAGAGGGTATACCGTTAACGCAAGCGCCCAAACACTCAACCTCACTAAAAGTAAACACACCGTCCGCGGTCGAATGGCCCGGCTTGATCCCCAAATGGTCTTCAATAGCCTTCATGATCGAATCCGAGTTACACAGCTGACACGGCGTGGTCGTGCACACCTGTAAATGGAACTTGCCCACGGGATTCCGGTTGTACATTGTGTAAAAGCTCGCCACCTCTAAAAATAAAAAAATATCAGCACATTTCTTCCCACCTATCCCTTTCCACGTGCGGGATAGCAAAAGGGACTGTGATGGATAATATACCGTATACCCGCATCGGCGGCATCTCGAGTATCCGTGCGACCTCATTCATAACGCTCAAACTCGTGAACCCGTGCTGTCGTTGTCCCAGATCCAGAACGGGCATCACCGCCGCCTTCTTGTATTGCGGCGGGTACCGCTTCAATATCTCCGCGATGAGCTTCTCGTTCTCCGGCGAGAATTTGAACGGGAGGTTGGCGTGGTTGTCGGCCGTGTCGCGGTGCTATCACATATCCACACCATCAGCACTTCGTAACTCCCAATCTTCATCGTCGCAGGATGTAATATTATGCGGAAATGGAGTAGAAAGAACGTACGACGGCCAAAGCGTGACTACCCCTCGACGAAGAAGTGTGGAGAGCTGCCGCTGCCGTCCTGACAGTGATCGAAGGAGGAAGCGGTCGGACGGACTGGCAGGCAGTTCGGCAAACGGACGCCAGCCGTAACGCTACCGATCGGGCGGCCATTGTGGGATTGTAGAGTTGAAAGGTCGTGGAGATGTGTGTCGGCGGTGGCGGCAGGGTGTATTCGATGGTGGATTGGAGGAATCGGTGAAGTCGGAGTTGACGAATCGACCGAATATTTTATCCGGTCACAACCACCGGCGACGACAAAATACCCGCCAATTGAATTAAACCAATACACAAACCCACAAGACTATTCTTCGATCTTATAATATCACGATATCTTCAAGTTCATAATAATTTAATACCAATTGTCTCCACTCGCAGTGTTGTCTTCAACTCCCTTACAGCGCCCGAACCCGAATAAGCGAACCCTGATTGGCCCATTTCCACTTCTGTACCAAAAAAAAATTCCAAACCACCAAAAACAACATCACCATATCCACCACCACCACCAACCGACGACTATCATGCCATCACCCACCACCCCATATACGTATACACCAAATGCCCTCCTCCTCATCGTCTACCCGCCAGCCGGCTGACCGCATAACAATCGCCTCACGTTCACAATCCGCTCAAACACCCGAAACCCCAGCACTCATCCCCGGTCACGCAGAATTCGACGAAAATGAAGAAACAGAGGTCGATAATATTCCTCAATACCACAAATAATCCAGACTATCAAGCTAACATATAAAATTCCAGTCCTTCTACCTAATCCTCGACATCTCCGGCGACGATTTCACCGCATACGGCCAATCCCGCACCGGTCGAAAACCCCGCCGTCGCCACTTCTTCGGCGACGAATATTCCTCAGGTACAGACGATAACCCCTCCGACGAGGAATACCCCGACGAAGAAGATGAAGATCTAGACGATGATGATAGAAATGAGGATGACGACGACGACGAGAATGAGGATGATTCAGACGATTCGGATTCCGACGTCTACTCGGATACCTCCCACCCGCACATCCGCGAACTCTCCCTCCAAATCCTCGACTTGGACACGCCCACACCGTTAGTAAACTACGAAGGCAAAATATACGCCTGCAAACACACAACCTCGAACGGAACAGAACTCCTCTTCGAGCCTCCTACCAACCATACCATAACAACGAACAACGCCACTTACCACACCACCTCCACCACCATAAATCAACCAAAACCCCCATCATCATCATTAGAAGAACAAGAAGAAGTAGAAAGAGAAGGACCATCCGCCCCCCGCAAACTCCGACACGCAACCGACTCCCGTCTTTTCTGCACAACAGTACACAGAATAGAAGGCTATCCCGGAAAACTGCGCTCAAAAACCCGAGATAAACAGGAAGTTTCCACCAAAGCGCGCATGTTTGCCGAACGCTTCGACGCGGTGTTGGAGCACCGTATTGCGGAGATGGAGAAGAAAAGGGAGGATGTTGGGGGTGTAACTATGCGAAAGTTTAGTGAGGGGCAACAATAGCAGCAGCAGCAGGGTGGTGGTGGTGGTGGGGGTGGGTATAAGGAGGGGTATCAGTTTTGAATATTAATTTACCACAAGGATACAGGATAACTAAGGACTTTTGAGTGGAAATTTGATAATGAATGTTATGATTTTATGAATGGCGTTATACTAGCTATTTAATGGATTTCCTTGGTTCGATACCAACTATTTATTTAATGGAGGGATTCACGGCTTAGAATTAGACCTTGTTACGATGTTTTTAATTTCACTTTATATCCAAGTTTGTTTTATCATTACCGCTCCGACCCCGTAGTTAGTAGTCTTTGAGTACCGCTCAATGGAAATCAACATAGAACAGATACCGCAATTTAATCTGTGCGGTCGAATAGCAAATATACTAAACCCACAAACACCATTAGCACCACACTCTCCCAAAAATCACAAAGAATTGAAAAGAAAGAAGAAAATAAAAACATACCTCATTATACTGCAAATACGCCCCAGGAACCTTCGAATCCCCCGGCGTAACCGATGGATCCGGCATCTTCACCCCCTTAAGATTAGCGTGCACCTCCCCACCATCAATCCACGCCTGCGGCGCCGTCTTCCCCATCCCGAAAGTCGACAAGCACCCGGCCTTCTTCGCATTCTCCGCCGCATGATAATCCGCATTCGTCAGCTCCAACATCGGATCTCCCAGCTGCGCTTCACAAAGTAACATCAACCCCATATGTCCCGAAATCGACGGCACGCAATACCCCGCCGACTTTGTCGAAATATCCGCCAAATACACGCCCTTACCGAACATGTACCCGTTCACGGGCGCCTCGGGCGGTGCGATCCTTAATCCCTGAGACAGAATACCCGCGAAATTAGTCGCGCGAGAACCGTGCCATAACAGACGACGGTTGTCAGAATCGTAATTATCGTATTTCGCTTTCGCGTAAGTTTGTCCTTCGTCTTTACGCTCGATACGGAAGATGTGCACGACTTTAGCGCGGATGTGGTAATGCGTTTGTCCGTGCGTTTTGTGGAAGTAATCGCGGAGGTATTCGTATTCTTTGCTGTCGGATTCGAGAGGGGTGGTTTCGAGCATACCCAGGGAGGCGAACTGTTTGTCGAGCGGGTGGATGCGGTTGCCGTGCTCGTCTTCGGCGTATTCGACGTCCTTCATAATCTTTTCGGCTATAGCCATGTCGCCGAGGGATTGGACGAGCTCGATTTCGTCTTTGAGGTTGCGGTCTGTATCTATGATACGCGGGCGGTTCCGGCCAAAGTCGTGCGGGATGATGGAGTAGTACCTGTTTGTGAGGTTTTCGAGGATCGTGCGACCGGAATTGGCGGCGAGGGCTTCGGAGATGGCTTTCAGTTGGTTGTAGCCTTGCGAGAGGGTGTTTTTGTTCAGACGGCCGAGAGGCAGTTTGCGAGAGTCGTAGTTGAGGTTAGCCATGCTCTGTTGCATGAAATCCTTGTTGAAGATCAGGTTTACGATCTTTTGCGTCTGGACGGGTAATTTCGACTCGATCACGGGTTCGTCGTCGCCGGTTTCTTTCTTGGGCTTTTTCTTTTCCTCGTCCGGCGGGGCGTAGTCCTTTTCGAGGTAGGTGTACTTGTTCGGTCTGTCGGCTTTGAGACGGTCGTCCCAGACGACACCGGTCTTGTCTTTGAATTTCTTGTTGTACTCCTTGAGGGCGCCGATGAGGTCCAAGCCGTCCATGAGCTTGTTCTGGCCGCCCTCGCCGACTCTGCCCCAGCGCGTCCAGACGGCGTAGAGCGAGCCCTTGTGGAGGAGCTGGAGAATGTAGAATTTGTTATTGTTGTTTCCAATGTTGGTTTGGTTGAGGGAGGCGTCGAATTTGACGTTGTTTTCGTCTTCGTAGACCTCGTAGCTGGACCATCTGAGAGGGCCTGTTGGGTGTTAGCACAATTACGATGTAAAGACTGCTAGACGGGCACGTACAGATGTCGTCCACGGGAGCCTTGTAGCTTTTCTGGCGCTCACGCTCAGCGATCTCTTCGGCAGAAGCAACAGGCTCCGCTTCTTCCTCTTCATCGTCCTCCATTTCTTCATCCTCGTCTTCCTCTTCCTCTTCTTTGACCTTCTTTCCCTTCTTCTTGGCTGGTGCTTTGGCCTTGGGAGCCGCAGCTTTAGCCTTCCCCTTGCCCTTGGCCGGCTTCTCTTCCTCTTCTTCCTCGTCAACCTCCATTTCCTCATCCTCGTCTTCTTCTTTAGCTTTGGCCTTTCTTTTCTTTGGTGCAGGAGCTTTAGCTTTAGGAGCCGCAGCTTTAGCTTTTCCTTTCCCTTTAGCCGGTTTCTTTTCTTCCGCTTCCTCTTGCTCCTCTTCGTCCTTTTCTTCTTCTTCTTCCTCGTCTGCAGTCTTGCGACGCTTTCTGCCGGTGATAGTAGCAGTCTGAGAAGCTGGAGCGGGAGCTGCTGCTTTCGAAGTGGAAGCTTTGGCAGTGGAAGTTTTTGTAACGGCTGTTTTCGTAACTTTTGCAGCTGAAGGAGGCTTGCTCACGTCGTATTTACCCTCTGGCTGTTTCTTCTTCTTTTTGACCGAGTCTTGCAGCCTATCATTTCGTCAGTCTGGTGTTTCGCGAGCTTGGCTGGAGCAGGAGCAATACCAATCAATGGATACAATCGGAAGACCTTTAGCGGTAGCAGTGACAACTAAACGGATATATCAGCAATTGCCAACCGAGAAGGTATAATAGATGGAAATAATACCTTTGGTAGTATTTTTGGCAAAGTCCTCCGGGGTGGTGATAAGGTGGGTGACGGCGGCGGTAACGGAACCTTTGACGGACCCGCCATTGCTGGTAATCAGGAATTCAACGTCCTCTAAACGCCAATTGTTAGATATGAATAATATAAGTAATAGGATATTGATCAATTGGTGAGCGTACTCTTGGTGAGGCCTTCAAAGCTGCCACTGAGGGCGAAGACGAGGCCGTCGAGGGATGACATGATGGTGTGTTGAAAAGGGCGTTGCGGGTGTGGTATAACGGGTCGAGCTGACGCGCCCAATTACAGCCACCAAATTCAAATTCTAAAGATTCAAATGATATCAATTGATGATGATGTTAAGCAAAGAGGAAGAGAAAGAGCGAGTAGACGATACTTGCTGGTGAGAAAGAGGAAGAGTGAGATTCCGGGACGTGGAAAGGCAGGAGATTTAAACTGTTTCTGGGAACGGTAGCAAAAGCGCAGCAGTTCGGGTCTCTTTCTGATGACGCTTGCGAGCCGCATTGAGCCCACATCCACACACCGCCATCTAACCGACCATGCCTTTCTGTCTGCAGGGGCATTTAAACTCGGTGACTCAAAGACCAACCACCGAGTTAATTAATTAATGCGCGATGACTCGACGCGGCCGATCGAACACGAATTCACCTGATCACCTTCCTTTGCTCGCGGATAGTGGAGGCCTGGTGGAGGCTGGGAAGACATCGTTCGAGTCATCTGCGATGACTGGCCTGATTCATTTCTGACATCGGAATATCTCAGCTTATTATCCTGTTGTGAGGTGGGATTGAGATGCTTGGATGAGACTGATGAGATGTGTTGGATGATGTGTTGGGAGCACGTTTTGGGACAACGGCAACACACAACACACAACACACAACACACAACACGGTTGTGCTGCTTGTGTCAACGTGTTAACAAGTTTGCCCGAACGGCCACCGTTGTACTTTGAAGCTGTCCTGTTGCGCCGCGATATTAATTATTATTATGGCTGCTTTCTAATGCTGTAGTTTTTTAAAATTCGTTCGAAATTAAACTCTCGACGTCTCTTCTCTTCTCCTCTCTCTACATCTCCGTACCTGTAGCTTTCCATCTCAAGTCGGAGGCTCTTGCGCTTTGGTCGTCTGGTTACGTTACTTGCTTCCCGTCGCCAGGTACCATACATATCCGATTGCAGCTTGCTCGCTACCACTATCTATCTATCTATATATCAACGTCACAGCACACTTCCTTCTATTCTCTCGACAAACGAGCTCGTGCCACGAATCTCATTCATATATCGATACCTACCGTCGCACGCCCATTCCGGGCATTCCTCTCCCCTCTCTCCACCTTCATCATGTTGGTCTGGCAGCTTTTCCTCTTCCTCCTGCCGCTTCTGGCTGTCGCCGCGCCCGACTTCTACAAAGTATGCACCTACACACTCTCTCTCGCAGCTCACTCATAGCTGTCTAATTGTATCGGTCACTAACGTCTCGTACAGGTACTCGGCGTGGACAAGGATGCATCCGACAGAGAACTCAAACGAGCTTATAAGCAACTCTCCAAGAAGTACCACCCGGACAAAAATCCGTACGTCAAGACTCTTTCCTCCTACTGTCGAACCAATTAGCTAACCGTTATATTATAGTGACAACAAAGAAGCAGAGAAGAAGTTCATTGAACTAGCGGAAGCCTACGAAGCCCTCTCCAACGAAGAATCCCGCCGCGTCTACGACAAATACGGCTATGACGGCTACAAACAGCACCAACAAGGCGGCGGCCAAGGCGGCCAGCACCACGACCCCTTCGACCTCTTCTCCCGCTTCTTCGGCGGCGGCGGTCACGCCGGCCACGGCCACGGCCAACGTCGCGGCCACAACATGGAAGCCAAAGTCAACGTGCCCCTGAAGGACTTCTACAACGGCAACCGCATCGAATTCCAGGTCACCAAACAGCAGATATGCGAGGAATGCGAAGGTTCCGGCTCCCGCGACGGTCACACCGAAACCTGCGACCAGTGCGCCGGCCGCGGCGTCCGCGTCATCAAGCAGCAGTTGGCCCCCGGTATCTTTCAGCAGATGCAAGCCGTGTGCGACAAGTGCGGCGGGAAGGGTACCAAGATCACCAATCCGTGCCACGTATGCCAGGGCCACCGGGTCGTTAAGAAGCCCGTCACGCATTATTTAGAAGTCGATAAGGGCGTCCCCGTCGGTATGAGGGTTAATTTTGAAAACGAGGCGGACGAGAGTCCCGATTGGGTTGCCGGTGATCTGATCATACAAATCGACGAAGCCCCGCCGGCGGAAGAACAGAATAAAGACCATCTGGACGGATGGTGGTTCAGACGGCGAGGACGGGATTTGATTCATAAGGAAATACTGAGCTTGAGGGAGGCTTTGTTGGGAGATTGGAGCCGGAACCTGTCACATCTCGACGGACACGAAGTCAAGATCGGCCGGAAGAAGGGACAAGTCGTGCAGCCGGGTCATGTGGATGTGGTTAAGGGTGAGGGTATGCCGATATGGCAGGAAGACGGCCACGGTGATCTGTTGGTCGAGTATATTGTCGTTTTCCCGGATCAGATGCAGAACGGGATGAGGAAAGAGATCGAGGCCGTGTTTGAGAAGTATCGGAAGAAGGCTGGCAAGGATGAGCTGTGATCAATTTTGAAAAGCTTGATCGAACGACCTATGGACTGGGTCGGGATTGCGGCAGTAGGCTTTTTTTGTTGTATTCTCTTGTATAAAGAAGCCTTTTTTCTTTTTATATTTTTTACGATTTTCTTTTATATATTTTTGGAACGGCGTTTAGTATATCCTAGAACATTTGAGCCGAGTACTCTGCTGTTGGCATTAATCAAAAAGACGAGCTCGAGCATATATATAGATTGATAATTGATATCACTCGTACCCACTCTTACTTATCGATAGCTACTTCTTACATATCCCCAAAGGTATTCTGTACTGTACTGTGCAATGGTATATCGTACAATCATACTCAGCCGCCCTAGTTGGTAGCAATCACTAACGCAAGGTCCCAGCTCGGCAAGAAAACCCCATCTGCAAGGGGAGCCCGAGCTGTCAATTAAATTTCCAGTCACCGAGTCATGTCCTTTAACGGTCAAGCCAAATATCTCAATATTTTAATTGTTACAGAATAATTGTCGTTTTATTAATCGTCAGGCTCGTTTTATAACCTCGCCTAATCTGCTATCTAAAAAATAACAAGAATCTTAACGTTTATTCGATAATTCTGGGGTGGGTGATAAATAGAAGATCAGAGGCTCTGATCTGGCCAATCCATTTTGGCAATAATAGTAAAGCTTAATTTCATCCTTCCATCTATTATACACATTCACCTCTTTCCATATCTCTACATCATATACGCACATTCGAATATTTCGGTATTGAAAATTAACTGCAAAAAGAAAATGTCTTCGAGCTTTCAAAGCTGCCAATCTGACTCTGATAACTTAACCTTATACACCTCGGCCGAATATTCGCAGTGGCTACGCCAGAATACGCATAGTTCTCCTTCCCAATCCACTGATATTACCTTCGATAGCACTATTCGAGATATCGATCGAACCGTCTGTAAGAACAGTCAAACAATAGCTCCGAAACACCCCTCAACGGATGGAATCCAGACCAACTTTCGTTCAAAGGAATACTGCAGGGCCCTGCCAGAAAGCCTAAAATCGTAGATCGCAGAATACGAATTACCCCGGAAGAGTTAGCGGCCATCTGGAAAGCTCAGGAAGCCGACATTACCTTGCAGCCGAACACCGTTACCACTCGGTATTGGCTGTGTGACAGAGTGGAAAATAAAGCCTCTTCTACACCACGTATCACCGAGGGTCGCGAAGTAGATTGGGAAGGCTTGCGTGTCGCGCAGGAATATTGGAAGAATAATAAATTCTTGCCAACTTCCTTTCCTAAATCCACGCCACAGACATCTCGAGCAGCTGGGAACTTGCCGCATATTCCAGCTTATATAATCGTGGCACCTCCAGACAATATAAACTGCCACTCACAAAGGCCCGAATTGGAAACCAATAAGACCCTATCCGCAGATATGTGGATCCCTCTGGAGCTTCTCGAAAATGTATCCGATATTTCCCAATACGAAAAAATCGAACATTTCCCGATTGAGGCCTGTAAAGCTGGTGTGATGTTGGAACTCGGAGACACTGGCTTGAATATTTCCGTCAGCGCGATTGTTGCTAAAGCAGGTGACATCCCCGCACCGATCGAACCCTCTGAAGTCATCATAGGGCGAAGATGTGTCTTGGATTCCCTCAAGTTATCCCGGGACGATAATTTATCAAAATGCCAAGATACTTAAGCCAGGGTACTACAGATATCAATCACGTGTCCATTTTTTACCTGCGAGAAAGATCGTGATTGTGGGACGGTTGCGAAACGGCGCCACTTACCTTAAATGATGGACGCGCATACAAGATACTTTTCAGCATAAAACCGCATCTTGTCGTATTGCGGCTACTGATTCGAATCAATTTTGTCTTTTGCATTGAACACTGATATCCGGCGCGGCTATCGATTCAGAAACAATTACGTGCGGAGCAAGACCCCTGAATTCTACTGAATCAAGCAAGAACAGAACAACCGACGAAGCTCAGCCAGTTGTCTTAAACTTCCTCTAGATTCCTCAGCCCGAACTGGATTAGAATGACAATCACGAATATAAAGTACCTGCCGGACTTTAAGCTCTTACCCTACAAAATCAACCTCCACAACCTTTCTCCCAGCAGTACACCCCCACAACCTCCAGCGCAGTCGCACTCGCCCAACTACGGTCTAAAAATCCTCCGCACATCATCATGGACCTACTGCGGCCCACTCCTATCGCTCGATAAAGAAGCCGATTTACCCCCATCGTACCATACCTGGCAGCAAGCCACCATTTCCCCAAACCATGATACCGAAAATGCAGATACCCACAATACCGACGATATCAACTTTCTAACCCTCCTAAAACCGTTTCTCGAATTCGCACACGCCTTCATCAAATCCACCGGCTTGGAACACTACTGGCTCACCATTCGCGCATCCCTCTCGACAGACGACTACAACACCCCACGATGGCACACGGACGATGATTTCTTCGATAGTAAGACTGTCGCCATAACGGGGGGTATGCGGAATCCCGGCGATTCCTCCCCTGTGGCGCCGGCGTATACGTATGCATCCTACTTCTATTCACCGTTCGATATCACGAATATCCTGTTTGGGACCGCAAATACCACGAGCACAACTACGACGACGACTACTAGTAGTAATAGTAATATTAGTATATCCGAAGACCCCAAAAGAACACAATGGAAACTAGCAGCAACCCTAATCGGCCCAGGCACCCTCTTCGCAACCGACGGCCCAACAGCACGAACAATCCAATCAACCGTAAAAGCGCACATTAAATCCACCTCACCATCGCATACGTGCACATCAGTCATCTGCCTCGGCTGCGCGTCCACAGCCGAATCCGTCCGACAGGAACTAGCCACCCGACTCCAGAACGCAGAGGTGGTACAAGCCCGCGAGGGGGAATGCTGTTTCTTTAAAGTCGGGGCGAGGGAAGGGGCCGTACATTCCGAACCGAGGATGCAGTGCGAGAGGGTTTTTGTTAATATAGTGCCGGGTAGGGAGGGGGAGTTGCGGGAGCTTATGAGCCGGTGGGGGATGGAGGAGTATCCGAGAGCGTGGAGTTTGGGGGTGCCTGCATTTTGATTTTGGGAGGATTTTTTTTCGGTTTTGGAGTGGTAGGAGGGAGGGAGGGATTTGGGTATTTCCGGTGGATGGCTTGGCTGGATCGAGGCTATGCTCGGTTTGGTGCATATGATTTTCTTTGGCTGGATGTATATGGTTCGCACTTGACTGGCCAGCTGGATGGAATTAATTATTGGGAGGTTTATTTGGGTTTAAGCTTGATGACGAAGCTAGGAACGAGACTCGGTTTAAGTGTATTTATATGGAAATGCAGTTAGTGGTCAGTATTAAGATGACTGCAGGCTTAATTACGATAGGATATTTACGATATAGTTCTACTGTCAAGACTCTCTATAATGCTTGTGACGGACCGGCAGTCTTGTACCGACCAGTAATATGGCAAGTTGGTTTGATATCGGCCAACGCAAAAAATGCAACAAAGACAGGTTCAACTAAATTTCACGATTCGCACCTCACGATATCAAAACGGCATTCGATCGTCAGATATTAAACTCAATAACCCTCTCACTCCTCTACACAGACATCTCGCCCGCCAAAATCACCAGTGTTACCCATCGCGATTAAAATAAAACCAACTATGTATCAACCCGGTACCCACCTCCACCAATCCGTCATTGACATATATATATTGCAAATATAATATGTATTTATGAAAAGAGCACAATGAAGCCTCTACTATTCACGCTAATATATTTAATAGCCCTCTTCCAATTATCTTCCGCTTGGTTACCATTCACGTTATGGAAACGACAGGAGTTCGAGAAGGGGTCGTATAGACTCGGAGGCGGGTTTGATAGTCGGATATCAACGTTTCCGGATCCACCGGCACCACCACTGAATACCGACGACGGGACCACGCCTATTACTTCCACCGTTAGCTTCGACGATATAGATACCTCCCATAAAGCGGATAGCAGTGGTACCCGCGTAACAGCTGAAGCGGAAGAATTGATCGAACCCACGGGAATTGCTTCATCTTCTGCATCTGAGTCGGTGAAATCAGAAGCAGAATCCGACTCTGACTCCGAATCAGAATCAGAATCATCAGTCCACATCACCTCCTCTAACAATAAAACAGCACAATCATCCTCAACTACTCCACCACCACACCCAAAAACATCGAAAAGCTCAGCGTTCTACCAGAAAATCGTAAAAGTCCACATAAACTCCACACCAGCAACGGCACACTACCCTACTAAACCGACCACGGAACCCACATTCGCCGCTTACGACCAGGGAATCGTATACGTCAAGGGAACACCCTACCAGATCATTGCCGCCGATGCGGATTATTACCCTGTAGAGAAGGGGGCGAGCGGGGATTGGGAGTTGGTTGATATAGCCGATACTGGAGAAGAAGGAAATGATTCAAACGCAAACGCTACGAGTAGTGATGGGAAGGGGAAGGGGAAGGCGCAGGGGGGTATATCGTTCGATGCTAATGCTGACGACGACGACGCGGATGATGATGATGATGCGGGTGGTGTGGATATTGGGGGTGGGGTGGTGTATAGTGCTGATGTGGCGAGTTCGGCGGAGAATGCGGTTAAGAAGGCGGTGTTTTTCAGTATTGTGGGTGCGACGATGATTACTGTTGGTTTGTTGGTTTTCTTTGAGGTTATAAAGTGATATAATCTTTTTTCAGCAGAGACTTGGTAGATTAGGACTGGTGACTGGTAACGAGACTGGGCTGGTGCTATTGAGGTTATGTATTTATGAAGTTTAAGCTTGTATCAAGGCAAATATCGGTAGCGGTATACTCTAACAGATATATAAGAATCTTGTGAGATTTAACGACATGTTTATTTCATGATAGATAATCCTAGACTGAAAATATGTGCGTGGTATAAAATATATGTACAACATCTACGTTCCACATAGACAAAGTCCAACTAGCTTAAACTTGTCTCGCGAGCCAGAAAGCCATCCTTTATGGACCTGCGCAGGTTTAACCGGGTACTTTATCGCAAGGTACCCAAATAACCGACCAGGCTTCTCAATTCTGCTCGTTCATTTCTCAAGGTATACATTGAGAATAGTAACTATATTCACCACCTTTTAGAAGCCGATTCTTTCGTATAAAAACAATATTGAAATAGATGATAACTTACTCGTTCAGATACGTGCACTTCCCGCTAGAGCAAGTGGTCGGCCCCGTCCATGTTACACCACCGCATTGGCCCCACGGACTTTGCGCCGGTTGAGACGCAGTAGTGGTAGTGGTGGGTCTAATCGATGTCGTGGTAGTTCTTGGTGTCGTAGTCGTAGTCCTATAAGAGGTCGTAGTCGTTCTCAACGACACTGTGGTAACTCTCGGCGTCGAAGTAGTTGTGGTACGCGATGTCGTCGTACTCGTCGTGGTGGTAATCCTGGGTGTCGTGGTAATCCTCGATGTCGTGGTAGTCCTCAATGTCGTGGTAGTAGTGGTGGTCGTACTAGTCGTCGTGCCGAGCGGTCCGGACCATTGAACGCATACAGGGCCGATCGGAGAACTCCATGATGCCAGTGGAGTGGATGGCCAGAGACCGGTGGATGCGTCACGGCGGAAGAAGACGACTTTGTTTGAATTCTGGAGGGCGACGGAGACGTATTGTCCGCTTGGATCAAGGGAGAAGTGGCGGGGTGTGGACCCGCCTGCTTGGAGAAGTTGTATGAAGGATAGAGAGCCGTCGGTGTTTATTTTCCAGGCGGAGATGGAGTCTGAAGATGGTCCGGTGAATGAGCTGTCGCCGCGGTTGGAGACGTAGGCGAATTTATTATCAGGCTGTTAACATCACAGTTGTCAGATTCAAATTCATAATCGGGGAAGTATAATACTGCATGTGAGAATAACTTACCGAGATTTGAATTTCAGCAGCTGTAGGAACAGGATTAACGGCCGGTACAGTCGCTGTTCCATAACTGCTGAATCGCTCGAACAAAGTCAAGCTGATACCGGAGCCGCCGTTGGCATAAGTAACCTTGTAACTCAAAACCAAATTGCCAACCTCGCAGACAAGATAATAGATGAGACCACCGGTTTCGGTCTGCACGAAGATTCCGTGACGTGGACCGGATCCACCAGGCGTAGAGACGGTGGTGTATTCCGTGACTCCGGACGTTCCAGCGCTAAAGATGCGAATCAAATCGGCACCGAGATCGTTCGAAAACAAGAATTTCCCGGACGGGTCGAAGATGACTTGATGTGGATGAGAGCTGTCTTGTCGATTGGGCACCGGGCCGACAGGCGTAGTGTAGACGAACTGCTGAGAGACAGCGCTCAGGATACCGCTGCTGCTGATAGGATATATGACCACAGCGTGGGAATTACTTTATCGTATTACCCATATATTAGCTAACCCTGCAATATAATAATCTTGATTTAATTGAGGTTCAAATTTTGTAAAACTTACTATGATGCAGCAGCGACATACGCGCCGTTGGGAGAAATAGCAGCGTGAAGCAACGAATTCAATCCGTTCTGACTGCTCAATTTCACCAGATTCCCAGCACTTCCTATCGAATAAGACACGATCGATCCCTGTCCGTTCCACGGCCCTTCGTTCGTCGACACCAACAAGTTTGACCCACCAAGTGTTTGCCAACTGGGGACTGGGTATGCGTTCGAATCGCTGGCCAGTTGACTGATACTCGAGCCGGTGAAGTCGATGGTAACGATTGTTCCTGAAGTCGTCCCGACGAAGAGTTTAACGCCCAGCGCTGGGGAAATGCACGACAGCACGGCGGCTGCGATAGCAGATGTGAACCGCATATTCGTTTATTTATATCCTACCGAGTCAAGCAAGATATAATTACAAATAAACCAAAAATATCAATAAAAGTCCCAGCTCTGGATAGATTCAATAATTATGACGTTAAAATTAAACCCTAGGGATATCGATCTTCCTTGAACGCCAAGCTCTGCACCTACGCCTCTATGCAGACCGATGTACGATATAATATTTATAAACCCACTCGCAACCAGCGAACCCATCCGGTCTTTATACCCCTTCAATATCATTTTCATCCCATCTCTTCTTTTCCTCCATTCGTGATCGATAACCATTTCACCCGCTTTCCATATTGCAGTTAATAGTTCCCATGTGTTTTCTCACAAAACCCGGCCTCGATCGATTTTTACCATTTACCCGAGCACCCTTAGATCCCGGAAATCTTTAAAAACCAAATCCCCCATAACGAGAGAAAAATCTGTGTATTTTAAGATGGAACAGGGGGTGGATCTGCTTTCCGAAACGCTAGCGGAGATTTCGGGAAATGCAAGTGTACAGGATGGTTTTGACGGGGAATGGTAATATGTGGTATTACGTAGATTGGGATATTGCGTGACGGGTAGGCTCCGGCTGACTCTTTTTGGGTTGAGATATCTGGCGGGTACTAGCCCGCGAAGTCCGGGATCTAAGAAACGCCCAGAATGGCATTCTTTTTGCTGAAAGGAAAACAATTTTTTGGAATATACTTGGAAATGGGTGCCGTCGGGATTCTCGGTTTTTAGGGTTCAAGATTTTGAACTTGATAAGTTTATAACTATGCTTGTTCTTGTCGGAGTACCATCGAAAATACATGCTGGTAGATATAAATGTTTAGAGGCGACCGTATTGATATATTAAAGATTTAACTTAGAGCCTAAAACAAAGGTTGGTTTCGATATACTTATATATTCTGAGAAATGTTCTAAATATTCATACCCAAGCCTTCAATTTCCACTCAGGACTCCGAGCGATTCAAATGATAATTTGAGCCAACTCGAGAGATTTCATATCGGTAAGGCAAAAACCCCGATATATCTGGAGAATCGATAATTCCCGGCGATCGGGCGATATTATGCAGCTGGCTGAGATTAAGAGCTAGAGTCAAAATGCCCATATGTATCAATTCAGCCTGGCAGTTGAACGAAGAAATAGTATAAGTCCTGGAAATGCATTGGAACCATAATCATAGATTTGACTGAGTTAATCGCATCTGCACATAGAACATGCGCTGTACTACAATACATGAGACACTCTAGTCCTATTATGGCCTATTCCATATGGTAATCGGGAGTATCCAAGTAGGAAATAGGTCAACATGATCAATGCATTCAGATAATTAAATGCTCAAGTATTTAAGTAGTTCCTTCCGAGCATATGAATCTGTTCGTCCAAGCGATACAGGCTAGGTTTCTCTGCGCCTTAGCACGGACAATATTCAACATGGACAATTATATACTAACCGTACAAGCGCAACTCTAGCTAGCTAACTATAGCTGTCTAGGAGCTAGTATTAGCTATCTAACGGGATACCAAACTTTAATACATTTGCTTGGTACCCTGCATACCTGCTAAGCTAACTGGTACTTAGTGGATAGAGCCAGCTAGAGGAAGTAAACCACAGACGGAGACAAATAGAAGACTTATCAGAAATACTGCAATCTCTCAACAAATGCGTCTTTCAAAATCAAATCCTCCAAAATAATCCACTCACAAATCAATTAATGCAATTCTCACGAGACTGGAATCGATCTCTCTTAATTCGAGACTATCGATCTCATGCATATGCATGCGTCCAACCTCAAGGCAACACATCGAATCACCTCCATCCGGCATCATTCATGTCATGTCACGGCCATGCACTGCACTTTGAGCCACTTATAAATCATGCTCCACTAATGGTACAATTAATCGACCTCGGGATCCACCTTATCGAAAAAATACTACACCAATAATCCCACCGGCCGTACCGGCGGCCTGCAGAATTTCCGAAGAAGGTTGATATTCCAAATTATCCCTTCCCATTGTTACAGTCTCGAGCTTGACTAAATTGCATTCCTAGGATCTCTGTTGCCCGTGGGCCGAAGCTCAGGAACCAACAGCAGCACAACAGGAAAAAATTGCCAGAGTTGCGAAAGTAGGAATGCGTGGTAATTTCGGCACCGACTAGCTGAATGAAGCTATGTTTTCTCCTCACCAACTAGCAAACCTGGCTGTAGATGTTACCCTAGAACATCTCTCAATTGCAAGCTCCGGAGAATGCAACCAAAATGCCAGATGTCTGGCCATTCCAAGCAATAGAAGCTCGGTATTAATAGCTGCGCAGGCAACGTCCGTCATACCGTCCGGGGTCTGAGCACGGGCTTGGCGGTCGGTTACAAGCTGCCGACTCGAAGCTTCAGACGTTCCGGGTCCCATCCCACCTTCAAAGCTAAGCAAACAGCTCGCCCCCAGAGCGCGAATATTAATCTTACGCTGTCCCACCATCAAAACTCGAATCCATCTGGAAAGGGGCTCTTGTCTGCGATCCTTCTACATCATCTTTCGGTTTTCCCGCATATCTCCATCACGATGACCACCACGACGATGATGACTACCGCTTCCAACGATACCCTTGATCCCAAGGCGCACGGCCAGAAGATCGATGTCTTCCCCTTACCTGACTCGCTCAACTCGTTCGTCGATTTATCCGGCACCGCTACGCCCGTCAGGCGAGGTTCCACGGCTGGCAAAGCCGACGAAGAACCGCCCACGTTCGATAATCCGTACAATGTTATGATTTATAACTGCAAGCACGATCCGGTGAGTTCTCATCCAACCTCATCTCAAAAATCAGAAAAATCGATAGCTAATTGCATCTTTTTTTCAAGGTCAAAATCCAAGAAGCCTACAACACCCACCGCACAACTCGCAACTTGCTTTCACGACATAAACTCCTCACCGACCCAACCCCCATAAAACTCGACTACATCCTTCTCAAATCCCACGTTCTCCAAGATGGCACAATCGACCACAGAAACTGCCTGGTATTCTGGGCCCGCCCACCAATCCGAGTTCGTAATTTCATCGCAACAGTCCAACAGAAGCTCAAAGCTGTCGCGCCGAGTACGAACCCCTTCCCACCTCCCTGACGATCAACTGCCCCATCCCCCAGCTCCAATGCGCTTCAAAAACCGAATATCGAAAGACTAATCGTTTCATACTTACCTTCTAAATCAGACCTGTGGTTAATGCCCCCGCCGAACCTCCACACCACAGTCTTGGAAATCACCCACTCGCGCACACCAGAGTACATAGCCGATCTAGTAAACACCATGAGCCCCGCGCTACGAGACATCGTAGACCACACGTACGCCCACCGCGCAAAACTCATAAAACCAATGCTATCCTTCGACGGGTCCGCGTGCGCTATATCCTTCGTCCCCGCGGACCCACCTCAACCTCAACAAAAACCGGGCGAAGAAGACAAACATGATTACAACTATACTTACCACCACCTCCGCCGCGATCTGTACGATAAATCCAAATCGTCGGGTGTGGAGATCGATAGCAGGTATACCGTCCCCTCGGCACATATCACCATCGCGCGATTCGTCACAACGGAAGACCACGTCCCCACCGCGCTCGCCGTGGAGAAAACGGAGGAAGAAGCCGTGGTGTCGCCGACGAGCGTGCTCGCGGATTCCTCGCAGGCGGATCTGAGCGCTACTATTCCGGCGATTAAGATCAAGAAGAGTATGATGGAGAAATGGGTCGAGACGCTGGATGAGATTAATGAGTGGTTGGCCGGGTATGAAGGGCCCGGTAGTGAGTGGATTGTGGGTGAGGAGAAGGGATTGGATTGTAGGATTGGACGGTTGTGGTATGGTGGTGGGGAAACGGTGGTGCTCGGGAAGGGTATTTGAATGAATAAATGAGAAGTAAGTAGGTAATGATGAAGTACGTAAGGTGCGGGTGTATTAGAGGGCGTTTGGGCGGTTGTAAATGTAAGTAGTTTGTATACAGCGATAGAGCGTGGACTCGCGAGTGAATTTAGATGTACATTGACTTGATAGCCAACAATCAGATATAATATTTTATCCTACGATGCACGTTCTTATAGATATCACAGGATAACTGTATAACGTGTCGGCATTAACCCGGAAAAATATAGATAATGATCACAGATGTATCCTATCTACCCCTCATCCGAGGGAATTGGTTGTGTGTGTGTGTGTGATAGTGTGATAGTGTGTGTGTGTGGTATATCATGACGAGGCATGCTAGTCGGTGGGTTAAGAAAGTAGTAGTATATAGATAGCGGAAGTAGGAAACACCCCGAATATGCCCAAGGAAAAAACGGTATAATAGGAAAAGAAGGCGGAACTGGGAAAACGACGTAAAATATATTAAATAATTTAGAAAACAAGAGCGGCACCCTTTGTTTTCTTGTCGCCTCTGTTGTACCGAAGAAGAAAAAGATATTAGACTAGGTCAATAGATCCACGCAATTGATATGACGATAGAGTCAAAGGAGGGAAGACGTACCCTAATTCGAAGTGCTTACATCGCTTCAACGCCAGCTGAAGCTTTGTCTTGCAAACGGTGCACTCCAATCTTAACACGATCTTCTTTGTTGTCTTGGCCTTCTTGTGGAACACGGGCTTTGTCTGACCACCGTAACCGGACTGCTTTCGGTCGTAACGTCTCTTTCCCTGGGCGAATAGCGAGGCCTATGATATATTGTTAGATTTGATTATTCGGTTGTTGGTGATGTCGTGACTAAGAAGTTGAGAGGGAGGTTTCCGTACCTTGCCGGCTTTGTACTGGGTGACCTTATGCTGGGTGTGCTTTCGGCATTCCTTGCCTTTGCAATAGGTCTTTCTGGTTTTTGGAACATTGACCTGGTGGAGATTGTTTGTTAGTATGCAGTCTGAGAATTCATGTCGTGTCTGTCGTCCGGTATCTCGAGTTTCAGGATCTCCAAACGTCGTAGTATCGTATTTCCCGGCGATAAAATGCCATTTCCGTGATAAAATCCCATCATCTATTCGATTTCAGTCATCTTGGTCCTTCCTTCCTTCCGTCTCTTTTTATCTTTCAAATAACAAGATCTAGTCTATCATGTCGGAGGCGTGAACGATGGATTTGGAGATACTGAAACTCGAGAACCAGATGGACGGAAATAATGACGGGTGATCGGAAGTCAGGCATACCATTTTGACGGATGTGGTGAGGACGCTGGTCGAAAAAAAGGGTGGTACTGTCGGGGGAGGTTTTACTATTTGGAGATGTTGTCGATGGGAATGGCAGTAAAGTCCCTCTTTTCTCAGCGTTGTGGTGTAAGCGCCACACCCGGGTCAAACAGCGGTGTTGCGCCAGTGTGTCCCGCCACAGTGAGGGTTTCGAGCCCTCTCAGACCATATCACGTGAGAAACACACCAGCCACAAACTCGGAGCTATCACGTGATCGGAGAGCTATCCGATTAAGCGCCAGTTTCGTCACCTGTTGGGGCCGCCTGAGCGTGTGCATCCTTCGCAACCTCCAAGCAACTCTTAGCACTTAGCATAGCAATCACGCAATCGACCTCAATGCCACTAGGAAGTTACCGTGCCGGCTAGTCACCGCAGCTCTTCCGATACTCGAACGTAGCTTACTCGTTACCTATCGGAGTCCGAAGGGGGGTGTTTATTGTCTTACCCTCCGCTACCCCTCGCTCTCTCCTCCTCTCCTCCTCTTCTTCTTCTCCTCAACCGGTTCCTTGTCGACAAGCCTTCACGATGATTAACGCCGTGCTGGTATTCAACAATAACGGCCAACCGCGGCTGACCAAGTTCTATTCGCAAATCGTGGGTACCCGACACAAAAATCAGATACTTATTACGAAGGAGTATTAGCTGACGGGGGTACATGCTTATAGGACGTCAACCTGCAGCAGCGGCTGATATCCGAGATCTTTACCCTGGTAGCCAACCGGCCGGCTTCAGCGTGTAACTTTCTGCCTCTTCCGCCACTTCTCCAAAAGACATCGTCGGAAGCCCTCTCCGATACCGACCAACCTACCCGGATCATATACCGTCATTATGCCACCTTGTACTTCATCATCATCGCCGATGATCTGGAGAGCGAGCTGGGCTTGTTGGACTTGATACAAGTGTTCGTCGAATGCTTGGATCGTATCTTCGAGAACGTCTGCGAGTTGGATTTGATATTCAACTTTGAGACGTTGCATCAGGTTCTGGCGGAGATGATTCAGGGCGGTGGGGTGGTGGAGGTTGATCGGGCGACTATTGTGGATAGTGTCCGGAAGGTTCGTTACTCTTGGTCCCATCCGAATCTACGACACATCAGAAACTAATGTGGATTTGATTTACAGGCGGCGAAAGTTACCAAGAGGCCTACAGCCACGCTGCCGGATACGGCTACTCGGTCGGGCTCGCCATCTGGGAGAAGCACGCCGCCGGTCAATATGGGACATCGAGGTAGTGGCGTCACCGGTATAGGTTCTGGCGACTTTGTCTGGAGCGGCCGTTGACCAAGCATTTATTTGCTCTTCCTTTTTTCCCGGAATTTTTACAGGCTCGTTTACTTCTTACATGCTCTCGCTCGGATAAAAGCTCCCCCACGAGCGAAAAGAAGCGATGCCGTCGGTATTTAATGAATATATCTGTATGAAACAACAATGACTCGAGCAGTTTACCCTAAACCCAGCCTTATAGGTATCCGAGGATTTTTGACGGGGACATATATATATATATATATATTTATATGTCTGATGGCGGGAGAGACGTCATGATATCTTTGGATAGCCTTCTGATTCTTTTTTATGTTTTGCTTGATTGGCATAAAGAAAGATTTAACAGTTGTTTATAGAACAGGATTGTTTGAGATACCCCATTGATAGCATTTGGATTAGCAGAAAACGAAAACACTGGATTGGAAGTGGGAGACTTGGCGGAATTTTGAGAGAGGACACAGGACATGCGTCGTGAGTGGTGCTGTTTATTGAGAAGGAAGCAGAGATGGTTATGGGATTACACTAGAAGCTTGAAGGGAAGGTTGCTTTCGAGGAATATTTTCAATTTTCGCATGCATTACTGGGTTTTACTAAGGGATGCCTTCGAGATTTTGTATTATTATCACTATGGGTTCAGGAAAATTGCGATATTTCTCGTGTGGTCTATTTGTACAATAGACAATCCGTTCGAAGTTTTCCCAAATTCCTCAAATACGTACCTTTAGATCTGTAGATCCGGAGATATATTTTTGGTCAATTGATCAATATTGTAACTTCAGTCAGTCATGTACTTCAGTGCTGTTATTATTTCTGACAAGTTTGAAGGCCGATAGAAATTAAGTAAATTTAATTAAATTTGGCGAGAAAGGGTACCCGCGCGAGACCCCAAATACCACGCATTACTTTAAAATACCTTCTACACTAAAATATTCCCAAAATTGGACGATGCTAGAGTTTTCTCCTGTTAAGGGAGTTGCCGTGCGGGAATAGCGGGCGCTAACAAATAGAGTTTCAATATTTATGTTACACCAGTCAACATTAACATTTGAATATATCCGTTCGTTATTGGCATTCTCTTGAGATATTTGGGCTTTCGAAACCTGTGTCGTTGATAAATATCGAACCAGCCTCCGTATTTGCATTATTCAAGAAATCGATATCTCAATTCTCGGAATATCGGATAAATCGTCGATATGTGGACACCGATGGAATATGCCGTATATCTCACTTTCCAACCACATGAATTACATGCATCACAGGCAGCTAGATCAAAAGCATGTCTTTCTTTCATGCATTGATACATCATCTCCAGTTGTTACTCTTCGGAGCGGTCTCGACCCACCGGTGCCAACACAATTGGGCGGAGACTCATCGGCATCCCCTCGATCGGGGCACGGTGACCCCCAAAACTGGGCACGCAGAGGACCAAAAAACGTGGATGATTGGGTCGGAACCTCCCCGGAACAGCACCCCATGCATGTCCGTGCAGACTCCTGCAGCAGGGCGGGCTCTTTTTGGGAGACTGATTGTATCGCGACCCCTGGTTCGCTATCATGTCGGCTGCTGAATCTCAAACAAACCAATTTGCCGTTTTGCTCGCTAGTGGGCATTGGGTCCCAACTCTCTGGGAAGCCCTTTTTCTACTATCACCAACTTTTTTTTTGTTAATCTATTTTTTTCCCCTTCAACCTTTCAACCTCCACCTCAACCTCTTGTCCTCTCTCTCTTACCTGCTTGTGCTTTTTGTTCATTTCTTTACCAGTCCTTCCCGGCGTCTCTTTCTTTTGTATTACCTGACGTGCCTCCGTCTTGAAAAGGGAGAAACTCGACCTCGAACGCGGTTGCCATGCCTCTCCCACTGCTCTGAACCCAGGAGCATTCTTCTCGAACAATCCCAATCCCAAACCGTCCAAATACCACTCAATACCCACAACAGTACCCTGCCAGGCCACACTCGAACGCGATCATGTCCATCCGGTACGACAATTGTAACTTTCGGAACCTCGAGTTCAATACCGTGTGTGGGT
The DNA here is from genome assembly GCA_036971405.1 of Orbilia quercus. Lineage (NCBI taxonomy): Eukaryota > Fungi > Ascomycota > Orbiliomycetes > Orbiliales > Orbiliaceae > Orbilia > Orbilia quercus. Next base: position 548,533 of record JAJTUE010000012.1, read on the forward strand.
GTCAAGAGTTCACGCCCGAAGAAGAAGACAATGGAGCTCCCGCCGGTGTCGCTTCCTCGGGAGGACGTACACGCAAGGTTCGTGAATCGTGTAACCCGAAAAACCGAATCCAAAACACTTGCATAAGCTCACGAACTTGTGATCATGATTTAGATGTGTCTGTGCGGTCACTTTGTGAATTTCCACACCAAGAAGATCGAAGAGTCTCGCGAGCAGAAGAAGCAGGTATACGGCGAGAACTTTCGGTCGGCCAGGCTTCGATCAGGAGTGACCAGTCCCACCTCCACCGTTGCCTTGACGAACACGAAACCCACACCAGTGATCCAACCGGCACAGGACTACGACGAACCGTATAATTTTTCAAAGACCTTCGAGGATCCCGTACGATACCAACCGAATCAGCAGAACCGACAGCTCACAGGCAGCTTTGGTGGTGACACCGGACTGGGGTTCAGCCTGCAAACGACGAGAGAATTGGGCAGATCCACGGGTTTACTCTCAGGTGACTCTTCTGCTGTCACCGAGGTTGCTCCTCACCTCAATTATCCGTCTGGTCGCGGCATCCAACAGGGCCTGCTTGCCGAACCGCCACGGGACCAACGGGGTGGTCAGAATTTGCGGTCTGCACGCTCCTCGCCGATGCTAGCGCAGCAACAGACAATACAGAGCGTGGCGCTATCTAAAGGTACTTCGGATGATGTGACGATTCTGTCCGCGGTTACGACGATTCCGGATTCCCAACCATCCAGACAGGCAGTCATCACGGGACAGGATCGGTATCTAGAGTTCGATAGGAGGGTTAACGGTGCTCTACATATTGTGCGGGGTCTGTCTCAAACTTTCCTTCCACTTCACTTACAAGAAGGGATCCGCCTTCACACATCAAATCCGGCCCGGGATGATACTCCTTTGATCGCCTTTGATGAACGGGAGCCTTCGCATGATGAATTGGAGAGGCAGACTTTAGCGATAGAAGCGCAATTGCGGAATCTGGCGAGATCGGTTGCTAGTCGTTTGAACACTGGGGCATTTGATGATGAACCTAGAAATAGGATCGAGGAACTTCCACAAAGTGTGCCAAACGAGAGCCCCATCCGAATGCAACAGACCCAAAAGTCACCGACCAAATCGCCGTCCGAAAAACAGGTTTCTGCTCAGCACCTTCCACCTTCATCCCCTCCACCTTCATCAGATGTTGTTATAGGAAACGAAGTCGCCCTGACTAGCAGCACATCGAGTGCTCGACTTGCTCCCGGAGTTACAGAGTCATTTGTTGAGAGAAAGTTCCATGATATCACTGAGAAGGTAGATATCCAAGAGGAGATGTGCAACGACGTTTTCAAGTGGAAGAACGACACCGAAGAGGAAGTTACGGAAATCGGCGCGAACGTCTTTGCTCTCGAAGAGCGACTCGCTAATATGGAAGCGCAATTCCAAAGATATCTAGACGACAGAGAACAAAGTTTCCGAAAGAGATCACGAGATGAGGACGAAGAAGAAGAATCAGGCACTGAGCGACAAAAAAAGAGACGTCGCAGACGTGAGATTGAACTTCGAACGCCCTCGTCAGTGGAGAAGACTCAAAACTATACGAAGAAGGTCGCCAGAGGTTCCGAAGTCAACCAGTTGGATAGTGTCTTCAAGCAGACTCTGACCACTACCACTTCTGTCACTCACACCCATTCGACTTCCACGTCCTTCGCGTCAGGATCTTCCATATCCACGTCTACGAGGCTCAACCAGACCGCTCTCATCAAGTCGCTTTCGAACCAGATCGGAGTGCTCCAACAACGGCTCCAGCAAGTAGAAGCCGTCGCCGCTCCTTCATCCGAGCGACCTTGGATCGTCCAGGTCATTGTTATTCCTCAATCAACCTGGTCCACATGGAAATGTACTAAAGAAGAAGGAAAACTCCTCGAACAACCAAAGGTACCAAAAGCCCTCCAGAGCGCTGGCCGGGCATGGAGACGGTTAAACTCTCGTGGACTTATTAAATCCATCGAAGTCACCGGAAGCGAGGCAAGGGACGTCGAACGAGCCATCCGCAAAGCGTTCGGCGGCGCATTTGGTGCACTCTTCGAAGCTGGTGACTCCTCTGGGAAAGAGGATTCCCCGTTGGGTTGGTCGCCGCTTCGGAAAGTCCCAGAACAGATTACCCTGCGAGCGCTCACTCAAGAAGAAATGAACAAGCAATTGTGGAAGGTCGATTTCCTGCGTGGAACCTGCGCTGAGGATCTCCGACTGGCCACACCGAGCGCTCACTCTTCGCGAGTCCCCTCCTCCGATCCACCATCAAAGAGCAGCCAAGTGCCCAAGTCCCCTCCTGCGAAGAACCAAGCCCCCGTTCATAAACACACGCACCGATTATATATCACGAACAGCTTTACCGCCTGCATGGGCGCTTCATGGGATACCACAAGAGAGAATACGCAACTCTCTTCCGCGAATTCAAAAAGGCGAGCTGGATCGGTTGCTAGCACGCAACCTTCATCTCTCGGTGTTGGCTCTCTCCGGCGCAAATCTAGAATGAACAGCCGGTCTCTTAGTCCGAGACCTGTCATCAATGACATCTACCATAGTGGGTGGGGCGACATTCGCGATTTGCCGCCAGAGTCGGTATATATTCACGACAACAAACATGAAATCGCTAGCCTCAAGCCTCGTCCTGCGGAGGACGAGGCTTTTTGGTACTACGATCCATGTCTCGACGGCCCCCGGGATCGTGATGACGGTCCTTCACCAGACGACGTGAGCGAATCCGATGCAGCGCAGGACTTTGGGGTCCTCAGCATCAAAGATGGTGAGGACCACAAGACCTCGCGGTTTTCTCAACGCTCGCGTGATTCTCGAAGAGACAGCCAAAGGACGGTGAAGCCATCCACGCAGATGAGCGTCCACGAGATCGCAAGCATGTCATCTATGTCACACCATCCTCCGCTTCTCCTCTCGCAACCGTCGTTTACCGGACGCTTGATGCCGAGCTTATCCAGGAACAGCTCGCGAAGTATGGGAGATGGCGACATGGGAGGTAGCACTTCTATGGGCATGTTCAGCCATGACTCGGACAGTACCCCCAAAGCGAGAAGTTTCATTCCGGGAACACCCGAATCATCATTCGTAAACGTCGCTCCTCCTACGGCAAGAGTTCTACGTCCCCGCCGAACCAAGAATACCACCGACGATAAAACCCCAACCAACTCGATGATCGGGGGGAAAGCGCCATCTCAAGCATCTATCTTGCTCCGACAAGATAGCAAGAGCAGCGGAGTCGAACGATGGGAAGATGCACCGCAGCGACTTTCGCGCGCGTCCACAACCGAAGACGACCCACCGGCGTCGCTTCTCGAGAATCCGCATAATTCCGATGAGACGAACGCTGAGTTGATGGCCAAGTACGGTCATGATAACGTTTCGTTCGGCAAACATATCGAGCCGTTGACTCCGCATAGTGTTCCTATCAACGAAGGACGATATGAGAATGGGGATGTCTAGTATTTATCCGATTGATCTCATCCCCATTACTATCCTTATAATTTTCCTTTG